>OY748299.1:8261165-8552685 GCA_963556515.1 Nudaria mundana | reverse complement strand
ATTAGACCCTGCGTCGAATACTGCTCTCACCTCTGGGACGGCTCCACGACGTATTTGCTGGACGCTCTCGATGCTATGCAGCGACGGGCTATCCGTATTATAGATTGTCGGGAGGTAACGGGAAGCATTGAGCCGCTAGCTCAGCGCCGAACAATAGCTTCCTTGGCCGCATTCTACCGTATTTACCACGGCTAGTGTTCTGAAGAGCTCTTCAATCTGATCCCACCCTCTTCCTTCCGATCCCGAACAACGCGTGCCGGGCAGAGATGCCACCCTCACACAGTGGATAGCATGTTCGCGAGAACCGAACGTTTTAAACGTTCGTTTCTCTGCCGTACGATAGTGGCCTGGAACGCCCTGCCTGTGCACGTGTTTCCTCCCACATATAACCCTGGGTTCTTTAAGCGGAGCGTAAAGAGGCACATCAGTAGGTCGTCAAGTTGAGGGCCACTCTCTATAGTATTGTGCGCTGTGAGAGTGGCCCACAATCGCTAGACGTCGTCAAGACTAGAATTTGACGAACCCAATATAAAAAAAAAAAGAAAAGCTTAGTGATCAGAGCATTCCACTTGTTAGGGAAAGACTATGGGTTTGTGACCTGCATATGATAATTCAGTAGTAGAAGTAATCTCATTTCTTTCAACATACATACATATATCATGCATATGTCCCCGAAGGGCTAGCCAGAGGTGTATTACACACCCACTCTTTGCCAGTTGGCCAGCGATCATATTATTTGCGCTAGTAACTTTATTGGTCAAACATTCTCAAACCACTCAACAATCAAATTTCGGGGACTTGCATATAGGTTACTGGGAATTTGATACATTCCTTGCAGGGGTGGGGCAAATGCAGCAAATTTAACCCCTGTAATGCCCAAAATGTAAGGCCCAAAGATAACGGTTTTGGAAATATCGAATAGAGTTATCTGTCTCCAGGTGTTTATGAATAGCTCAACTATATCTTAAACTCAAATAATATAAGCTGGGTTCAAATAATATTATTTAATAATTTGGAGGCAAAACATCTGGCTTATGTTGTTATTCAGCAGATTAGTGAAGCCACTAGACCGTCGATGAGGCTTTTATCTTTATTTGTTAAGGCAAATGTTGGTTTTATGAAAGTTTTAAACGCACTGCGAGGGTATCGTGAGGGTTCTTTGTCCTTTGCATAGCGCTTCTGCCGACTAATAGTAATATTAATTTCGGAAGAAGTAAACTCGTTTTGTTTAGAAATGTTAGTTAGACAGTTTTCGTTGGATCATTATGGCCTTACTTATAACTACCTAGGTAGGTACTTACCTACCGACTTTCCAACTGAACTCATGGTACTTAGAATTTTAAGTTTTAATCTTTTAGATTTCGGACATTAGTCGTCATGCATCACCAATTAATGGTTTTCAGCAGCAAAACCAAACCTTTGAAAAAAGCACATGATTTTCTTGTCCACACAACATTATATTGGCGCAAGGAGGTGCTGTAGCGGGACCACAGGCCTGCGTCTCGAGAAATCGAGGACCAGCGGTCCCAACTCCGCCAGAATCTCATGGACTCATGGAGGGTGCGACTTGAGCAACCCAAGTGGGGTACCACCATCATCGCGGCGGTGAGACCGATCATGGACGATTGGCTGCAGAGACAGCATGGTGACCTCACGTATCGTGCGACGCAGATCGTTACCGGGCATGGATGCTTCGGTAGCTATCTGTTTCGCATCCATCGTGAGGTCACACCCCGGTGTCAACACTGCGAAGTTTCCGACGACGACACCGCACTCCACACGATGGTGGAGTGCTCAGCGTGGGCGAGTCAGCGCCGGGACCTCGTAGTGGGTCTGGGCGTGGATACCATGGCTTGAAGTATGGTCTCCAGCGGGAGAAGGTGGAACGCGGCCATGTCCGTCTGCAAGCAAGTTATGCTCGCGAAGGAGGCGGCCGAGAGGGAGAGGGAGCGTACCCTCCCCACCGAGTTCCGTAGACACCGGCGAGGGCGCCGCAGACTCATCTACGCCCAAGAACATCGACCTCCATGGTCGGGGCCTGAGGATCGCCACCCGCCGTCCTTACAGAAGCAGGCTAGAAGGGTTGCCTGCTGCGGGGCCTTTGCCCTACAACACGCAACCAGATTCACTCACAGACGCGGGATAAAACCCTACCCCAACGACACGGGATTCTCATCCCGACCAAACCCCGTAGCGACCACAGAGGTGGTCAAAGTGCGCCGTGCGCCACTGGAAATACCTTCTGCGTGTGAACCAGAGACGCCCGGCAATGGACGTTCTGACGTCGGCTCTAGCGGCGGAATTAAAAAAAATAACTCCTACATTATTTTAATATTTGTGTTCAAGATAACCAAGAGCTTTAGTTACCATCCATTCGGATTACACAATTTCAAACTTAGATATTTAACTATTGAAGCCAACATATACATATGTACTCACAAATATGTATAAGTATCGAGCGTTTGCTTGCGTGGTAATTTTGAACAGAGACATTTTAACAGACACATTCTAACAGACTTCTACTTCGCAGATATTCGATGCGCTCTTTACTACCGTACTAAGACGAACTTAAATCATACATCACGCCTATATCCCCGAAGGGGCAGGCAGAGGTACATTATACACCCATACTTTGCCAGAAATTTCTTAGGTCCCACTTATTAGGGGGCAAGCCTATTGCTGTACAGGGCGCTAGAGAATGACCATAACCACTCTGTAAATCAAACAAAAATTCCAAACAACCAGGACAGATTTTATATCCCACTGAATATATATTTCTTTTCAAAATTGCAATATAGCTGCAACTTTTTATTAAATTCATTCGGCCATTTTGGACATAACCCATGACATGTGTGCTCGATGACGGAAATAGGCTTGCCCCCTATTACGTGGGACTTAAAATCCTGGAAAATTGTGGGTGTGTAATGCACCTCTGCCTACCCTTTCGTGGATATAGGCATGATATGTGTGTGTGTGAATATAATCTCTGCAGTCCGTTATCACCACCTTCTTTACCATACACATACTTACAGAATAATATCCTTATTTTTTTTTGTATTTCAAAGTAATGAGTTTGCTTAAACTATTCTTAAAATATTAAGAAAGAAATTATAAATAGATCACAAAAGCTGATGTCATCGGCGGGACTCGAACCCATCATCTAGCGAATGGTTCGTCTTTTAGCTCTCTAATCTTTATCTGTGTGTTAACCCAAGCATGCAAGTAGGTATTAGTATATATTTAAAAGCCATTCGTCCAAGATTTTGTCCTTGGAGCTCAGCGAAATTTATCGATAGTCATGCGAAACTTATGTATTTCTATTGGTAATCTGACGTAAAACCTTTTTAAGGAATTTCGCGCCTCTTCGTGCCCATCACTTATAAAATAAAACTGCTCCTTACAATTCAACATACGTCGTGTGGAATTGTAACTCTATTAGTTGTGTGGGCACATTAACTCATCCTCACGTGCACGAGGTTCACGTGCTGACAGACAAATGTTAGAAGCAAAATATATTACCCAAATGCATGGTTATAGCAATAATCTCGCCCGTATTAACTACTCGTATGTAGGACACAGAAACTATACGCATATATAGCAAAATGTACGCATAATTAACGAGTCTGTCTCCTTTTAAATTCGTAATTTTGTGTGTTGTCAACAATATTCTTCGTAAAATTTTTCACTATAAATATAATTAAGTATATCTATGAGTATTTTCTTAGTAGTTACTTACAGAAATAGTGTGGTACTATGATGTGGGAAACAACAACTGTTCAGTTCACCGCAACAACTTTTACTAGCTCAATGCTTTGTAAAATGTAATTACGGTAATTACAAAATTGTATACATAACGTAGATAGTTACATTTCCTGAATATGTAAATGTGCCCAACTTCTAATACTGAAGCAAAATATTAACTAGTAATATATAGTCATCGTCACTATTAGCATAAACCTTAGATGAATTAACGGGATATGAACATGATGTACTCCGTTTTATTGAGTTTCCGATATTTCGGCGCTATTACAAGCGCCATGATCACGGAAGAACTGTTCTAGGGTGTCCGGGGTCAAAAGGTCACAAAAACGGTCTATGGCAAATATCACAATATTGTAGATGATTAAATTCCCTTTTTTGGGGTTCCGTAGTAAAATTGTCGGAACCCTCATAGTTTCGTCATGTCCGTCTGTCAGTCCACCTGTCCTCGGCTTTTCGACCAAACGGTTAGTGCTAGAAACATAAACTTTTCATGAATATAAGTATATACTACACCGACAAAGTACTTAAAAAAACAAAATTTTAAATTTTTTTTGTGGTACAAAGTGGGGTTTTTTTTTTTCGTTTACTCCATCGTATGGGGTATCATAGATAGGTCAATGAGAGGTTGCTAAGACGATTTTTTGATTTAGGTATCCGTTTGATATTTAGCTTTAAAGAGCATGTTTTTGTGAAAAAAGGGCGCCCGCCCCACTCTAAAATCTAAACAGCTGGCGTTAAGAACCTGAAAAAAATCGTGATGGTACTCCATGTTATAAACTTTTAGTAAGAAACTAGTAAAAAAGCATAACTCTTTTAATTCAGAAGTTGTAGTGGCTTTTATGGGTAACTACGGAACCATATCTTACGCGTGGCTCGACAAGCACTTGCCCGATTTTTTTGTTTTTATCTACGTTACGTTGTATTGTTTTCTAGAAAGAGGGACTTGCCTTCTATCTCAGAAAACAATACAACATACCTGGCGGTGTGTTCAAAATATTTATTTTTATTAATTTTATTATTTTATTCAGTACATAACTTAAGAATAAATACTATATCGTATTTATAGCATAGAAGATACCAAACCAACAGCTGCCGCTGTCCAAGCCTACTTGGGCTCTGAAAAGTGTAAGCTACGAGTAAATAAAACTTTGCGCTTTAATTAGAAGCTGTTTTTTTTGTACCTCAACGGCGGCAGTTCGTGGAATTAACGCTACGTAAAGGATTCATATCATTTAGTACCGAAGTGCCCTGACTGACGACAAAAATGGGGGTAATTGGGACGAGGTCTATTGGTCTAATATATAATAATAATCCACTGACTGTACTGTACTTACCATTTTGGCATTTTTATGTTATGGAATAAATATTTAAATAAATATTTTTGGACATTTTCACGTCGTCTAGCCCAAACTAGACTATAAGCTAGTGTTATGGGATCTAGACAACTGATAAACATATTTATATATTTATAAATACATACATAAAATACATAGAAAACACTCAAACTCCGAAACAAACATTCATCGATCACATAAATATTTGATTCGACCTGGGAATCGAACCTGATACTCCGGAGTTGAAATCCGATGCACTACCGACCACGCCGCTCTAAAGGCCCTACATAAACCATTTACACTATTTCACATCCCACTATTTGCAGGCAAATGAGTAGTCGCATCTTATACGAACGAGGAAAAAGGGTATACCTAATAGTTTGTTTTCGAACAAATTCAAACTTGTGAAAGTTTGATAAATTAAAGGCCGTTCGTGATAGTTTTAACAAAAATGATAAAATTAAAATTATAATTATATAGTATGAACAAAAATTAAACCTTCACCCTGACGTCTTTAGAGCAAGGGGTTAGAAGTCAAAACCCCATTGCTCAAAACAGCGTTCAGTAAGCATTTTGAACAAATTATTCACGGCAATGAATCTTCTTAATCCTGCTTCTTAATCCATTCTACGATTACGTTGCTAAGGACTAGGTAATTATTCATTGGTATGTCGAAATTTCAGGGACGCTTCACCCTAGAATTAATTTACTAGTTACGTTTTGAATGGACATACTTAGTTTATATGGATGTGGACTAAACTACCTCAATACCTTAGTACCAGTGGTTCCTTTCGTGCGATGCACTATCGCACGAAAGGTACCACTGGTACTACTTGTCAGGCCACACACAGGATAGGGTTCCGTAGTTACCCATAAAAGGCTTTATTAATGTGAAAAGTGATACCGTCAGTTTTAGTTTTCCTTTAAATTTCATTACATGGACTACCCTCATGATTTTTTTCAGGTTCTTCACGCCAGCCGTTTAGATTTTAGAGAGAGGGGAGGACGGGAGACGCCCTGTTTTCGCAAAAATATGCTATTCAAAGCTAAATATCTCGCAAAAAGATACTTCAATCAAAAAATCACTTTAACAACCTCCCAATGAATTTAAAAGACCTATCTAATGATAACCCACAAGATGTTTTTTATATCAGCGGCCCATGCCGCGGCCGCACCTACGTCTATCGCCGAGCGCATCAGGTAAGCACTGAATGAATTCCCAGTGGCACTGTGCGGACCTGGGCCACCTGTGTGGCCACCGTGTGGTGGTTGGGTGTTACTCCGCATCTTTGGGGTCGGGTTTTATGCCACGTCGGTGCAGCACAGCACGCAGCCCTTCTAGCCTGCTTCAGTAAGGACGGTGGGTTGCTAATCCATCGTCCTCAGGCCCCGATCATGGAGCCCCGCCGCACACTTCGGAACTCAGCGGGGAGGGTACACTCCCTCACCCTCACCCCACACGATGGAGTGGAGTGGAAAAAAAAATTTTCAACATTTTATTTTAGCACTTTGTCGACATACATATCTATGCAAAATTTCATGTTTTAACCGTTTGGGAGGAAAGCCAAGGACGGACGGACGGACATGACGAAATTATTAGGGTTTCGAAACTTTTTCTACGGAACCCTAAAACAGTAAGAAATAACCATAATACCTCGTATAAACACACATGGCTCTATACAGGACGGATGTCCATATTAGAGGTTTCCGTTATTTAATAAACTTGATCACAGTATTGAATTAGAGACCACAGACTATAGCAGACTGACGCACATCTACAAAACGGTGGCACTTTGTAGCCATTTTGGTAGAAGAAAGGTATCAAACTTTGATAAAGTATATTCTCCCCAACAGAGATTCGTCAATGATATTCTTCATATACTGTGACAAAGAAAACAAAAGAAATGAGCCTTAACATTCAAAATTGATGTCTGAAAGATTTGAATTATTTATTGAAATAGTCGTGTGCGAAATTGTAATAGAAGTATATCTCACGTAGCGTCCGTTAATATGGACTCTTGTTATAATAAATATTTAATATGTAATGAAATGTTTGATTCTCGGCACCTTATTAGAGATCCTTCACTCAAAGCTTCGGCGGTCATTCTCACCGACATACGCGAAGCAACTGCGGCCTGGTTGACGGATGTCAAATGTCTCAAGTTCTCAGCAAACGCCTCGTTCCATTAAAACGGGGCCATGTGGATTACTAGGTATGCAATGCATGCTATTTTCTTATTTTTTTATGCTCTATTTTCATGATTTCAGAGATATGCACTCCCGGGTATGATGTCGATCAGCATGCCAAATTTGGTCAAAATCGGTCGAGCCGTTTCGGAGGAGTTGGCACACAAACTATTTACGTTTGTCGTCTAAGATACAGCTTCGCTTCGCTCCGCTCAATAAAACAATATTGACTTCGCGTCCAGGGAGAATTGGGATGATAGACAACAATAGGATGTGTGAGGTAAGGACATCATTATGCTGTTGATGCTTTATGCTTTGTGCTTTGAAGTATCACATAAGGCCAAGTCATAACTGTTTTTGTGCAGTGCTATAAAAACTGTACTGAACAAGTTATATTGTTCTAACGTGAGTACATAAACATGATTTATTTTGACATTATGGTGAGAACACGTAGCTGGTAATCGACCATAAAACTAAGATATATCAAAAGAACTAAAACGGTAATAACACGAGATACAGTTGAAAAAGAAATAAAATATACGACTTTCAAACTCGACAGCAGATTTGTTTTATATGTTAATAAATGTTCACTATCTGTCTGACAATGAGATGATGGAAACATAAAGTACTCAACGAACCATGTGCCTTTTGCCTCTGGAATACCGGATGAGAGCAACTATAACCGTTACCCTGGTGAGCACCTAAACATATTTAATAATGCATTAGGTAGGATACAAAATGCTAACTTGGTCGTTACTTACATCGTACTGTGGGGTAATGGAACCTTGACTATTATAGCCAATGGTCTTACATATTATATGAAGTCAAGGTTTTTAAGCAAGAAGGATATATGTATTTTCAAAGGACAATGTGTCATTTATGCATTTTTTGTATTCCGTAAACGTACTGTACGGTAATAAATAATTTAAAACCATCAAGCTAATAATAGCTCTTTCATTCATACTATTTTGTATATTATTTTATCTACTCTCAAGTCATAAACTTCAAATCATGATTTCAAAAGTTGACATAATTATACTTAGCCTATGATTATGTGACCGGTACTATAATAAATTAAAATGATACAGATTTTGAATGACATTTTCTGCAAATCTGTATCGGAAAGTAACTTTTTAAATTATTACGTGAGTTGGATAAAGTTCTACTTGCCATAAACTTTTTGGTACAATATGTTTGAAGAGCTATTTTTTAAATCAAACCATAAACCTGTGAAAAAAATATGTGTAGGGCGCATGCGTGGTCGGTAACGTCGATTTTTTTTTATTCCAACATGTCAAACATATAATAATAATAGCGGGATCAATGATATTTTATGTATAGATGCGTTGTTCGTATCTAGGTATGGCACATGAAAGTGAAGGTAATTACCTTCATTGTGTTTAGTTACCTCGGCAACCAAAGTGGTGACAGGTCGCTTCAAAATTTCGCTTTACCATCATTTACAATTTAATTATTTAGTCACGATAAATGCTGTGGAAAATGCCTTGATGTGTTTTAGACGTTTTGTAAATTACACCGCATCCGTGAAAAATAAAAATGTATCATTTCATGCGTAAGTTTAAACAGAAATGTATTTTATTTTATTTTTATGTGGCTGGCAAACGATGTTTGTCACATGATGTTAGGGGAGGTTAGAGCATTATGGTACCTACCTATGTTTTTCTAGTCATGATATTAATTTAATATAAACATCGGCAAATTGTACATGTGTTCTTTATAAATTACTAGCTGATCGCCGCGGCTCCTCCCGCGTGATTTCCCGGTTTTCGTGGGAACACAATACCGGGATAAAAAGCCTATGTTACTCAGGGTGAATGTAGCTTTCCAATGGTGAAAGAACTTTTGAAATCGGCACAGTAGTTTTTGAGTTTATTCATTACAAACAAAAATACAAATCTTTCCTCTTTATAATAGTAGTATAGATTGTATTAAACAACATTCCACGTTTGACCACAGGTTTAATCCTATCCGTACAATTATTGAAAAATTCATCAACTTTAGGATATATTTTGCACACAAAAGCTCAGAAACAACGAGAAGACAAAAAGAAACAAACTAAGTATGTTTGAACGAATTTAGCATGAATAAATAAAATCATTTTATATTTTTAAAGGATAAAAATGTGATTTTATGTTATTTTAAATTTAAAAATTTAAGTTTAGTTTTTGGCTAACTATTATTTTCTAGCCTTTGGCTCGCTACCCGTTACATGGAACTGTTAAAGTTACTGACGAAATTTTCGGGGTCATGTAGAGGATTAAATGATTTTTTTTATTATATTTTATTTAGTGATTATTTTGTTAATTATGTATTGTTAAAAATATATTTCTTGTAATATATTCTTATCTTGAATAAAGATGACAATAATTATGTTAGTTTTCTTATTACTTATATTTCACGTGTCTTAAAGTAATACAATTTTAACTACTATATATAACTACGTGAAATTCATGTATCCTTTTCTCCCCCACATGCCTCAAACCCAATATGTCAGTTGCGCAGAATCACAGCGCAACTAATGACAGTAGTATTGTCTCGCCGTTTTTAAAAGCCACAATATACATGCATCCCGTGTCTAAATTTAATTATAAAACCGTCATTGAGCGGGATGCCATTGTTTATTTGTTTTTATTCGTGTTCAGTGTTTATACTTGGTAATACATAGGTAATCTCTAAATATAAAAATGAATCCCTATTTCCCTTGGTCACGACATCACGCGTGAACGGCTGGACCGATTTGGATAATTTGGGTCTTAAAATATTCTTGGAGGTTCAGGGAAGGTTTATAAGCAAAATTTCAGGCGGTACGAAGTTCGCCGGGACCACTAGTAACAAATAAAAAAGTAATACATAATAATAATATCTAGTGAATAGTGTAGAAAACCTAATGCTGTAAGGCGAAGTCGGTCAAGTTTTAAGAATAAGATCAGTGAAACTGGAATATTGTGTACATATAAGTGAGTTTGTTTCAAATTATATTTCTCAAAATAGCCTAAACGTATGAGATTAGATAAAGTAGTGCATAAAACTGCACATAACTAGTTATTAGAACACTCGTAGATCTGTCTAATACATCTCCTTATGACACAGTTTTATAAACTACTAGCTGATCGCCGCAGCTCCGCCTGCGTGAATTAGTTTACTCGTTCCCGTTATCCGTGGGAACACATTACCGGGTTAAAAAGTAGCCTATGTTACTCAGGGTGAATGTAGCTTTAGTATGGTGAAAGAATTTTTGAAATCGGCACCGTAGTTTTTGAGTTTATTCATTACTAACATACAAAAATACAAATCTTTCCTTTATAATAGTAGTATATCATGGTTTCACAGCTTATTATTTGTGTCAAGCGCAAATCTAAATCTGGTAGCCATAGCTATAAACTATAAGCCTGTTATTCATAAAATTGCTTTTATCCCTTATTTCATCTGTCGACAAATTAAACGAAGGTTTAACAGTAATTATATTATAAATAACCGAATGAGGTTTTGAATTGAATCCTTTCTTTAGCAAATTGCAGCAACTAATGATATTTTTATAAGCTTCATAGTGGCCTGACAATCACTTAGTTCCCAGATTCGAGATCCTAAAGTTTTGGGTTAGTTACTAACTGGACACGAAGAACTTGACACACGTGACATAGTTGGTGAAAATCAACTGTAGAACATCGTATTTTTTCGTCATCTGGACAGTGAGATTATTGTGTGTGTCCAGATAGCGAAACTTAATAAATTACTTTTAAGTTGTCGTCAACTGGACACACATAGTTTTTTTTTGCAAAAAACAGTACAGTCAGGTTGAGAATCGCTTCAACCATCGAATTTAGAATTAATGAGTTCTGACAAACGTGTCCCAATTTCTGACTTTAGAAATAAAACCAATACGACAATTATTGAAAATAATTTAGTACTTATATAAGTACCTACCTGTACTTTTATTACAAAAAAGGGAAATTTTAATATTAAGGTGAAGTTTAGTTGGGAGGTATTGAAACGGTCGTAGTAACAGTATATGATTGATTTTATTATCGAAATGTATTCGTATTTATATCATACAAGTACGGCTTGACACAAACAGGTTTAAATGGGCGTGAATCTCTAAACAAAGGACATAATTCCTCGCTTGCACCTAATTGGAGAGTTCAATTATAAAGAGGTGTGGCTTATGGCGTATGCGCAGGTAGAAACTGGTAGTACCTTGTAGAAGAACAAGTCTCCGAAAAAAGTCTCTGTAGAAGATCTAGAACCGCCTTCTCGTATGATGTGACATCAGAGGTGGTGCGTCGTTTAGTCTGCAGTAGGCACTCGCTACAAACGTATTTGGCTTAGATTGAAAATTGCACTTGCAATTGTGCTGAAATATCATGATTGAAATCATTCATGTCTCGAGTCATTTGATCGAGACGAAGAGACTCTTTTGAAGCGATTAAAAGAGACATGAATAATCAGGTGATTATTGTGAAAATCGAAAGAGATTAAGATTCTTAAGGAATCGATAATAATCTCGTTTTTCGCCACGTCACCGTCATGATTATGATCACTTGCTTTTAGTACCTGTAGTGGTGTTGTTGAAATTTAATTTGATCAAAAATTCGTCTTGTCAAGCTAGACAAGACGAATTTTTCGAGCAATGCCACATTTAAATTATATCTTTATTGTTCCAAAGCTCTAGATATTTGTATCCATATTTTAATAGAATAGGATGACGTCTTTGCAATTAGAATTTACGTGAGCAACTGATGGGCCTTCTCTAACTTCTTCTAGATACATTCTTGTCTTTACATGAAAAATGAATAAACTTTTATGAACAAACGGGGGACACTGTTTTACCAAAAAAAATTGCTATAAAGTTGAATATCTCGCAAACGAATACTTAAATCAAAAAATCGTATTAGCAACCTAAAAAAAATACTACAACAAATCAGAAAATATCACCTCACTCACACACTCTCTCTTTTTCCCTCTCTCGTCATCTCTCTCTTATTGAATCCATAATATGCAGGTATTATAAAATTGTAAACGAGCGGTGTCTGTTGGTACATGGGAAGTAGATGCAATACTGTTATTTTAGTTTTTGGTATGTATGTATGTATGTCGTATGCGATTCGGGTAAAATGAGAAAGTGTGTCCAGTTGACGACAATTTAAAAGTAATTTGTTTAAGTTTCGCTATCTGGACACACAATAATCATGGTGTGTCCAGATGACAAAAGAATACGATGTTCTACAGTTGATTTTCGCCAACTGACCACCCGTGTGTCTAGTTCTTCGTGTCCAGTTAGTGACTAACCCAAAGTTTTCAAGAAACATAATTCTACTGTGAGATAACCTCCCATCAAATTCATTTCTCACATTCTTTATTACATTGCATAAATCTCTCTACAAACGTTTGTCTCTTATTTTTACCTTTTGCCATTTATTCATCTTCATTGCCACTTACATACGCAAATAGAGTGAAAAAAATAAAAAGGTTCTTTCTAAAGCTACGGCAGGAAGCTACCCTTCTATTACTTTATCAAGTCCTGTCGCAATCTAGAAAGTGTCACAGGAAATTGTTGGTGAGCTTTAAACTGTCAATCTGTTGTGTGTGGTGTCCTCACAGCAATTTGACTTTGTAACAGAAACATCAAACTTGTCTTTAGAAATAATACAAAATTAAACCTTCACTAAATACTTGTTTATTCGGGTAGGTGTCTACTTAAAAACAGCTAGATCAATCTATATAAATAAAAATGAATTACCGTTGGTTTGTCTCGCTAAAACTCGGCAACGGCTGGACCGATTTGGATAATTTTGGTCTTGAAAACATTCGTGGAGGTTCAAGGAAAGTTTAAAAGGGCGGTACGATGTTCGGCAGGACAGCTAGTCTCAAATAAATTTGGTACAGAGATTGATATTTGTTAGGCTTTACATCGCAGTACAGCTACGTAATACCGACCCTCGTGGTAAGGCTAATTCACAAAGTGGCGAACTACCGTCATCGCGGCGGTGAGACCGATCATGGATGAGTGGCTGCAGAGGCGGCATGGTGACCTCACGTATCGTGCGACGCAGATCGTTATCGGGCATGGATGCTTCGGTAGCTATCTGTTTCGCATCCATCGTGAGGTCACACCCCGGTGTCAACACTGCGAGGTTTCCAACGACGACACCGCACAGCACACATTGGTGGCGTGCTCAGCGTGGGTGAGTCAGCGCCGGGACCTCGTAGTGGGTCTGAGCATGGATATCCTCTCGCTGGAAACCATGCTACAAGCCATGGTCTCCAGCGCAAGTAGGTGGAACGCGGCCGTGTCCTTCTGCGAGCAAGTCATGCTCGCGAAGGAGGTGGCCGAGAGGGATTGGGAGCTTACCCTCCCCGCTGAGTTCCGCAGTCAGCTGCAGGGCGCCGCAGACTCATCTACGCGCAGGACCATCGACCTCCATGATCGGAGCCTGAGGACGGCGGGATAGCTACCCGCCGTCCTTACAGAAGCATGCTAGAAGGGTTACGTGCTGCGGGGCCTTTGCCTCAACCAGATTCACTCACCGACGCGGGATAAAACCCAACCCCAAAGACGCGGGATTTTCATTCCGATCTAACCCCCGAAGTGGCCACAAAGTCCGCCGGGCGCCACTGAAAATACTTTCTGGTGCCACCAGAGATGCCCACAGCAATGGACATGGGAGCGGCCGAGAACTCGGAGAAGACTTCACTAATTATAAATAGGATATATTTATGGTCAATATAATGAATGGAATAACTGTAGTGGTAGCATTTATATGACCCTGCTTACTTAAAAAAAAATAGACAGAATACTGACAGACTGCCCCAGTGGCGTAGTGAGTTGAACGAGTGTGACCTACGTGGGACTCAGCTCAGGTTGTTTTTTTTTTTTTTATTTTTTTTTTTATATTTAGGTCGACAAATTGACGCCACCCGCCTGATGGTAAGCTGAGGCGACGTCTGGCAATTGAGGGCGACTCTCACAGTACACAGGAATACTATAGAGAGTGGCCCTCAACTTGACGACCCAGTGATGTGCCTCTTCACGCTTCGCTTAAAGAGCCCAGGGTTATATGTTGGAGGAAACACGTGCGCAGGCAGGGCGTTCCAAGCCACCATCGTTCGGCAGAGGAACGATCGTTTAAAACGCTCGGTTCTCGCGAAGACGGTTTCCACGGTATGAGGGTGACATCTCTGGCCGGCACGCGTTGTTCGGGATCGGAAGGGAGAGGGTGGGATCAGGTTGAAGAGCTCTTCAGAACACTCACCGTGGTAAATACGGTAGAACGCGGCCAAGGAAGCAATTGTTCGGCGCTGGGCTAGCGGCTCAAGGCTTCCCGTTACCTCCGGACAGTCTATAATGCGAACAGCGCGTCGCTGCATAGCGTCGAGTGCGTCCAGCAAATACTTCGCGGAGCCGTCCCAGAGGTGAGAGCAGTATTCAACGCAGGGTCTAATCTGCGTTTTGTACAGCAGACACCTCTGGTGCGGTGTAAAGAATCGCTTTACCTTGTTCAGTATTCCTAGTTTCCGCGAAGCTAGCCCAATACATCTCTCAATGTATTTTGTGTTATTGAGCTCTCGACGAACGTCTATGCCAAGGATGTCTAGATTGTCCTTCATTGGTAATATTGCATTCTGAAGAGTGGGTAGGGGAAGGAAAGGGGATTTTTTCGCTGTAAATGCACACGCCTGTGTTTTGTGGGCATTGAACTCGACCAAGTTCTCGGCACCCCATTGGGAGATACTGTCGAGGTTTCGGTCGAGATCACCCACGAGATGTCGTCTCTCCTCCTCTATCACAGATCGCCCCGCCGTCGGACGAACCGAGTAACTCCCGTGCAATGTACTGTCATCTGCATAGCAATGAATGTTCCCGAGGGAAAGCATATCATTGATATGCAGAAGAAAGAGAGTTGGTGACAGTACGGACCCCTGCGGTACCCCGGCATTCACTTGCAAGAAGCGAGAAGCCTGGCCATCGCAGAGGACCAGCACTCGGCGCTCGTTTAAAAAACTGGCAATCCAGCTGCACAGTTGAGGAGGTAGACCATATGCCGGAAGCTTGGAAAGGAGCGAAGCATGCCAGACCCTATCGAAAGGTTTGGCGATGTCCAGGCTAATAGCCAAGGACTCGCCGAACTTTTCCATAGCCTCACCCCATACATGCGTGACGAATGCCAGGAGGTCACCCGTTGATCGTTTTGGCCTGAAGCCATATTGCCGATCATTGATTAGCGAGTGATCCTCCAGGTATCGCATGAGCTGCTTATTAATAAGAAGCTCGAGCACCTTGCAAATGACTGAGGTGACAGCTATGGGTCGATAGTTGCCTGGATCGGATCGATCCCCTTTCTTGGGGATCGGTTGTACGTTCGCCTCCTTCCAGGCCTCCGGCACGAGGCCTGTAGAGTATGACAGGCGGTACAGACGCGTTAATACTGGAGACAACTCAGCAGCACATTTTCGTAGCACCACCGCCGGAATGCCGTCAGGGCCACTGGCTTTCCGCGTGTCGAGTGACCGCAGCACTGCCCGTACATCACATTGCCTGATAACAATATCAGGCATAGTGTGGCCACAGTTGGCGATGGCGGGGGGCTGCAGGCTACGGTCATCGACCCGGGAATTAGCCGCAAAGAGGTCTGCGAGCATGTCCGCCTTCTCTTGGGCTTTGTGAGCCAGTGATCCATCAGGAAAACGCAGTGGTGGCAGCGAGGGTTGACAAAAATTTGACTGTACGGCTTTGGCCAGTTGCCAGTATCCACGGCTGCCCGTGGGATGGGATGTGAGCTCCTGACCAAGCCGCGCGACGCGCTGGGCATCCGCTCTCTTGAAGGCCCTCTTGCTGAACCTAGTGGCCCGATTGTACGCTGCTTTGAGGCGGTTCACGTTCGGGTCACGTGCCGCCCGAGCTCTGACCCAGGCGCGATATGCCGACTGTTTTTTCTGGACAGCCTCGGCACATTCACGCCCGAACCAGGGGCGAGCTTTGCGGATGCTGGCGACATCAGTGAAAGGGATATAATATTCTATCCCTAGACTGATCTCGCCAGCAATGGCAGCAGCGCTATCCGAAGGCGCCTTCCCTACAAAGCAGCGCTGGCTCCACGGGACGGACGCAAAGTAATCGCGGAGACCGTCCCAGTCTGCCGACGAGTAGTGCCATAGTCGTCGAGTCTATTGTTCAGCACGAGCAGGCGGTGGCATTTGGAAGCTGGCGTGCACCACACAGTGGTCGGAAGTGCCCAGTGGGGCGCGTACCGACACACTGTACTCGGCTGGGCGACTCATCAGCAGTAGATCCAGCAAGGCGGGCGTGTGGTCTGACCTGTCAGGTATCCGGGTGATCCCCCGTACCATCTGGGTCAGCCCGTGGGAGAGAGCGAATGCATGGGCGGTTCGTCCCGCATGATCGGTCCTAAGGGACTCCAGCCACTCAACGTGATGACCGTTAAAGTCCCCGAAGAAAACCAGGTCAGCGTTCGGGAACCGCACCTGCGCATCGTCAGCCATCTCGCTGAGGTATTCGAAAAGCCTTGTTGTTCCAGTGTCCCCTGTGTGGGAGCGGTAGACGCACACGTAGATCTGGCTCATGGAGCCATGATCCACGTGCAGCCAAAGGACGGAGTAGGAGGGGTTCTCCAGACAGCGCAACCGGCGGCAGCAAACATCCGCCCTAACGAACACGCACACCCCGGCTTTATCGCGGAATTGTTCCTCAAATCTTCTATTATCTTGTTGCACTGTCATTGTGAAATATGGGGAAGCGTGAAGACAGGGCGATATTTGGTGCGGCAGTAAGTGACAAAGTGCAGAGGCTAGCTTCGTCTAGAACCGTGTGGTTAGGTCGGAGCCGACCCGCCGGACGGAAGGGCTCCCAAACCCCCCTGATGCAAGGCCGCCGCTACCCCACACCGGTTACCACCCGGAGCGGCGACCCCACAACAGGATTATGCGCAACATGTGGGGCAGCCTACTGGGGTGGTTGGTCCCAGGCGGGCCCCATGACTATGTTGCGGGCGGCCGCGGCAACGCCGTTGCTAAGGGTCTCCCTGGCCGGCGAATCGACCCACACCACCCACACTAGACTCCACTTCGCCCCCACTGGACCCCTGCCTGCCGCACCATACACCGCCCCGGGCCCGGCAGTGCAGCTGCTGAACCCCTAACGCAACCCAGCCTGGGCTGGGTTACTTGGGGGGCTTTAGCACAGCTGCACGGTGGTACCCCCCCGGACCAACACTGTTGTACCACCTGGTATCCACGTAGGGGCCAAAGCCACCACATGGGTACCGTAATATACGAACCTCGTCCGTTAATCAGCAGGTGCGCCACTAGCAGGTGAGGTCGCTGGGGCCCGATAGATGTAAGAAAAAAAGGCCCCTTTGCACCCAAAGTATTTGTACGATCTGCTTATTATAAATACATACATCTATATTTAGATAGATGTTTCAGTTGATAACGAGGACATACTGTGTTCAGCGGCCCAACCACGTGGAGGTTATTATATCACTATCAACAAGTTATAAGAAAATCCTTCCTCAAGAATAGTCTATCAGCAGTTGGATCGTGTTTGTTAAAGGGTGCCCACAGTCTCGGGCGTTACTGGAAATACCTCCTGGTGCGTACCAGAGATGCCCGGCAATGGACGTAGCAGCAGTCGGGGCCTTAGGCCGCGGAGTTTAAAAAAAAAGAAAGGGCCCAAACTGGTATAAATAAGCTTTTCACTAGCCTTCTATCAAACAGTTTAAAACAGTTTCAAACTATCTTTGCACATGTGGAACCTTGGTGGTTTACTATGGATACCCCTTTACTCATAAACTAGTTATTTATTTATTCTATTTAAGTATATTTATTCTACAAATTCATACTTATGTTACAGTATACAAGTTGCCAAAAAACCAGGTTTGTCCTGACTTCAGACAGACATTCAACACCGGGCACAATGAAATCAGTTATCGACTACATGTGGTGATGACCAGACGCGTATGCCGTGGCCGTGGCTAATTAAATTTCAGGGTTTGCACTCGATTTACCTAGATTTATTCCATTTCAATTCCTGGTCAACGAAGTGTGAGAAGAAACTTGATATTGTTAGGTAATGGGTAACGTGCATATTTAGTCAGTTTGAATTGTTTTATTATGTATATTGCATAATTCTTATTGTAAATAAAAAAATATTGATATCTTAAAATAACCTACACAGTTTTTGATCCGTAAAATGAATGCTTTCATACAGGAAAGGAAAGTTAGTTTTGTTTCGAATTTATTGCATTTTTTTCAATCATAGTTTTAGTGCAATTTGAGTCATACGCTCCCAATAATCAAACATGCATACAAAAACCTACTTACTAATTTTATGTAAAAGTAGGATAATGGAAAAAAACTTGCAGTCTGGGGGGAACATCTCTACATCTCTACATCTACGGGTTCTGTCAGATCATGTTTGCGGCCGTATTTATCAACCGATTTTCATGAAACTTTACACACACACTCCTCGCTTGCAATGAATAACATTTGAATATTTTTTGGATTGGATGAAAAATGAAAGAGTATTAAAGAAAATTGAAAAATAAATTATCTAAACAAAGCTCCCGAAGTCTACGGTTCACATAACCACTAGTAAGTAGATACCTAAGCTTCTTATTAGCTACGTGTATAGGACTAGTTTTCGGACGTAATTGACCAAGCGAGGGAAGCGAGCGAAGCGTTTATAAATATAGACGCTTCGCTCGCTTCGCTCGCTTGGCTTCGACATTGGACAGTTATGCTTTCGTCCGTTTGTCTGTCTGTATGTGTGTTCCGGACTAGCAGCCACAGTTTTTATCCGATCTTCACGAAACTTGCCACAAGTGTTCCTTGATTTAATACAATTTTTTTATCGTGAGCTTTTTCGATTGAGGAGAAAATTACGTAAATATGGTCAAATAACGTTTTATTGTTTTTCAGGGCTAGCGGTCCCCTTTATAATCCGATCTTCACACAACTTGGCACAAGTATTCCTAGAAACAATATTTTTAATGAATTTTTTTATTAGGGAGAGTGGGGTGGGGGGTAAATTAAAAAAAAATGATTATAATGTTCTCGAGGTCTACTGTTCGACCATAGGGCGACCACTAGTTAACTAAGTCCTTTCAAATTAAAATTAAAATTAAAATTGCTTAGTAACTGAACTTTATGTAAGTACTATGTAATCAGTGGAACTGTAAGTCAAGTAGCGTGGTGTAGTGAACTCATTCGACAGCCCATTAAACGTTTGGCGTCGACTCAGCTGAGTTACGTATTTGCGACACGATTTATGTTCTAGGTTGCTTAGATTGTGCATCAAGATCTAATAGAACGAAGTAAGATTGTTAAATACTGAAATCCCTTCATTTGCCGTTATCCTCTGAATTATGTAAACCTTTCAGCACAGGAGTATATAACCTTCTATCTAACATCTACAAACTTTCAAAAGCACTTGATTCAAATCTAAGATTATAATTAATATAATCGCCATATATAGAAAAATACTTAATTTAGTTTTACTTCTATGGGAAACCTACAAACATAAAACATTTTTAATTACTGTAAAAATTAATTAGTAATTCTAATAAGAGAACTCCGTCAAAAACTGAAATATTTGAAAATTTATTAATTTCGAACCAACAACAGAAGCAGCTTCCCTGAATGCTTTCGATTCATCAAAGTCAAACTGATGTGAAATTTGTGAAAAGTTTCAGCACCTGAGGCTTGATTAGGATATTCAATATTCCTATATTTGACTAGGTACCTACTGAAGTATGCAGGAAAATTCAATAACTTACTTACTGTAATATTTCCGTTACAGATGTTTCTAAGTGATACCTTACAAGTATCGCTACGTACTTTACATTGTAGGAATCGAAATACCCGAAGATATAATATGTCGGTACTTATGTCATGTAATCTTTAAATTTAAAAAATTTAAAATAAAAAAAAAACCCGCTAAGGGGCTTTATCATCATCGGTGTACCTCCTTACAAACGGATAATACTCTGGGAAATTGTGCCTCAGTGGTGTAGTGGTATGTGTATGCGACCATGTCCATGAGATCCCAGGTTCAATTCCGGGTCAAATCAAATATTTGTGTGACCTACCTGTTTACTTCGGAGTTTGGATGTTTCTATGTACATTATGTATGTATTTAGAAATATATAAGTATGTTTATCAGCCGCCTAGATCCCAAAGGAAAAGCTTTTATTAGCTTAATTTGGGCTAGACTTTGTGTAAAAAAAAATCGTGATCGTCAAAATGGAGGTACCAAGTCTTGGATTTCTGTCACACATATATGTATTATTAATACCATTAATCTACTATTTGCTACCATTGCTATAACTTTAGCTACCTCTACATTACGCATATATTTGAACAAACTTCTTGGTCTTCTTCCAAACTGATGCATAACTCCCTGGTATGTTCTACCTAGCTAGTATTTTAATACCTTAATCCTACCTTATTAATATTCATTTTGATTGACCGAAACATTTATCGTTATAAAAATATCGAGTAATGCAAATTGGCGGTTTAATAACTCAGTGCGGCAAGTAGGTAGGCTACTTTTTTTCTATTTTGGAAGGATGAATATTTAATACCTATTTACTACCTTCAAATCATGTAACATTTCTGACCTTATAGTTTATTTTTATGAGCCAAAATCTAAATTACGCTCTAAAATATTTTTTTAATATTATAATTCGTTTTGAAGTTAAAATGATGTTAATAATGATGATGATTAATAGTATAATATAATTATAATTAAGCAAATAAAACTGGAATAACTAATCAGAACAATTATATTTTTTATTACAACCATAGACAAAAACCTTCCTTCCTTTCAAGTTTTAGATTTTAGCTCATAAAAATAAACTATAAGGTAAGAAATATTACATCATTTGAAGGTAGTAAATAGGTATTAAATATTCATCCTTACAAAATAGAAAAAAAAGTAGCCTACCTACTTGTCGCACTGAGTTATTAAACCGTCAATTTGGAGGGACCAATTTGCATTACTCGATATTTTTATAACGATAAATGTTTCGGCTAATCAAAATGAATATTACTAAGGTAGGATTAAGGTATTAAAATACTAGCAAGGTAGAACAGTCCAGGGAGCTATGCATCTGTTTGGTCCCTCCATCTTGACATCATAATGTAGGGACCAAGAAGTAAATAATATGCGTAATGTAGACGTAGCTAAGGTTATAGCAATGGTAGCAAATAGTAGATTAATGGTATTAATCATATATATATGTGCGACAGAAATCCAAGACTTGGTCCCTCCATTTTGACGATCACAAAAAATCACTTCCCGGCAACGGTAATAGGCTCGCCCCCTATTACGTGGGAGTTAAACAATTGTCGAAATGTAGGCATATTAAGCGCCTCGGTCTACCCCTTCGGGGATATAGACGTGATTTGTGTGTATCTGTCTCAATTCATTATTATCCACCATTTCAATCAGCTGCTTGTTGAGGCAAATGAGATCATGGAAACGGATCGATTATCTCAATAAACTTCACAACCTTTCTGTTTTCAATAAGTTTCACATAATCACAACCTTTCTGACAAAGACAGAAGGAAAGAGTGATATAATCCAAGTGGTCCCACTGTTATATGTAAATCGGAGCCGAATCCTATAACTTTATTCCGAACAAGAAAGGGATAGAAATATTCTAAAACCTTTTTTAGTCATAAAACTCGACCGTTAAACTTTACTAAATGTCTTAATTAAGCGGGTCACAGTTTATTTAGGCGTGGATTATGTACATTTGAAATGTTTTGTCAACGTTTATGTAAAGCTAGCAGGCGCTCGCGGCTTCGCCCCCTCGACAAATGATGTACTAAAACCTTCCCCGAGAACCACTAAACCGCATTAAAATCCGTTGCGTAGTTTTAAAAATCTAAGAATATATAGGGACGGACAAACAGCAGAAGCTACTTTGTTTTATACTATGTTATGCTATACAAACTAGTTGCTACCAGAGGCAGGCCTATGACACTCGCCTAACAATCGCAAAAAATACGTGACGTCAGCGACAACTTGAAGTTGTAAGTCAGTAAGGGTTGTCTCTTGTTTGTGATACGGCATTGACCATGGAGTTGGTATTGAGTCATTAATGTCATAATGATTGGTCAAATTATGCTGGTACTTTCCTGTCAACCCTAACGTTGGAATTTTGTTCTATGTAAACAAAATAATGTGGTTTAATTAACGTCGGAGTGCAAGTTCTGTATGTAAGTACTATTTATTCCCTATTCTGTGCTAGAGGCTCTACCCAAATGAAATGCTTATAGAATGACTATAACTTTTTTCCTATCTTCGAATTTGATAAATTAACGCCTAGAACGGTTCTGTCCCAAATTAAGCTTAATCTATCTCCAAAAACCATGAACATCCGTTTGCTGGCTTTGGAGATTTCGTTGTAAATACAGACAAAAATTAAAAAAAAAACCCCCCTGGTTTATGTTTTACTAGCGGACGCCCGCGGCTTCGCTTGCTTGACAAATTATAAACCAAAAACCTATCACCTATCCATTGGTGAAAATCGCATCAAAATCCGATGCGTAGTTTTCAAGATCTAAGCATACTTAGGGTACGGAAGCGACTTTGTTTTGTACTTTTGTATTAAAATGTAACAGACATAATATTTATATTGTTTTATTTTAAAATAGATAATGAACGCTGAACTATCCATGCCTCGGAGAGCACGTTAAGCCGTCGGTCCCGGTTGTCATACGAACATCTAATAGTAATGTCATACGTTAGGGGTAGCAAGCCCTAAAATAAAAAAACCTGACCGGTCTAACTACAGAACTTCGATATCGTCCATGGGTTGTGAAGGTCAGATGGCAGTCGCTTCACGGAAAATATTGAAGTTCAGCCGAATCGCAGTTAGACTGGATAACCGACCCCAACTGAGTTGGGAAAAGGCTCGGTGAATGATGAAGATGAATGAACGCTAAATTATATAACTTCGTATGTTACTCTTTATGTTGTTGACGAACTAGGAAACATTTTCGATCCTCCTGAGGACAGGAATTTAATAAAAAGTTTTATTAATGAACAGCGGCTGTTGTTGAAGGGTTATAACCTTTTACATTGATAGGTACAGGTACGTTTGTAGTTTTAACAATTCAGTACAAATTGTATTTTAACTAAATTTTCCAAAGTGTAACAAAGACTACAGTGGCTAATTTCACTATATTATGTAATATCGAAGGATAAATAGACTATTGCCAACGCGGTTGTATACGTGGTATTAAACCGAGCGATTTGTTGGCTACACGGTTTAAAACCAACAGTATTCAATAGAACACCGTTGTTTTTACACAGCCGTTTTGAACGGCGTCTGTACAAATAAATAATAATAAATTGTATGTACAAATGTAGTAGGTACTTTCACCAGCGGTCCGAATCGACCCATTCAAAAGATACATTGGGCCTTTCGCACCGCTTCTACCACTATGATGTGAACCGACACATTCAAAAATAATACTTGGGTGATTCCGACCGCGCGCGCGGTCCGATCCACTAGCGGTGCGAAACGCCTAAACACCCAATAATTTACAGCAATAACGTACCAAAACAAAAAAAAAATAGTTCTCAGAAAATCCAAACAAATCGAAGGGGATAGGTAACTAAAAGACACGTTGATTGAACTCTATTTCAAAGTTCTCAGCTTGTATATATCCAGCACGTTTTACGAAGATAGGCAAACATTGAATCCAACGGGTAAGTGTGCCAAGTCATGATAGACCTAAATCGAATGCACTGACCCGCATAATTGATAGAGTATACGTAAATAAAGTTAAATATGAGCAAACCATTCGGGGTCTTGTTTGAATTGTTCTGATTCAATATATACCTACGCAGAACAGGAAATTGAAACTGAGCCAAAATCCAATTAACAATTTTTGGTATGTGTCATAGATTTATGAGGGGACATGCCGTATTATATTTATGGTACCTATACAGAGCTTTGTTTTTCTGTCTTTTTGATTTCGGAAGAACAAGACTGCATATAGTAGTAGTACGTGAAATACTGCTGTGCTGATGATAGCTACGCGCGTAAGGCTATATTTGCATACCTAAAAGAAATACTTAGCAGCTACGCGACGGCCCTGACTGATCACAGTCAGGGCCGTCGCGTAGCTGCTTTTTGTATTAAGAAGTGAAAGTCCTATTTAAGGCTGGTGGTTGGTTCGAGTACTGTGTCCATCAGCCTTAAATAGGACTTTCACTGACATATAGCTTATGTTATAAGGAGAAACCTAAATTACTTTACTTATTTTACCGGGAATGTGTTCCCGGCGGAATGGGAACTATAAAGCTATTCCATGGGTGAAACCATAGGCATAAGCTAGCTTAGTTTATGTATATTCGCGAACGTGGGGGGCATAGAGATACTTAGCGATTTTTTTAGTTAGTATTGACATTGATTGAAATACGGCTGCCCTATTGTTAGTCTGTCATCCCTATGTTTAATAAACAATGTGATTGTGAAACTTGATACATAATATAATACAATTAGGTTATTCATGTGCGTGGGGGTTGTCAGGTTCCTCCCTAGCTAGTAAAAGTTTTATGATACAACTAGGTAATGACCGTGGCTTCGTCCACGTTACAGTTACAGTTTCCTCGTTCGGAAACACATTTTCAAAATAAAAAAAGAATATCTATCTATCTAGTAATTTAAAGCAGTTGATAAAACACGAAGACAAAGATAATATTTTTTCTTGTCTAGTTTGGATTTCAAATTAAGTTGGTGTGAACGTTCTTAATTTGAAGTCGCCCATATGTTCAAACAGTAGACCTCAAGAACATTAAGAACATTACTTACTAGGGCTTTTTTCCACCCATTCCCCCCCCCCCCCCCCCCCAATCAAAGAACTACAAAACTTATAACTAATATAAGATTACATATATTAAACTGAGTAAGAAACATGTCGACTAAATATAATATAAGAATAATAGTAAATAAGAACAAAACAAGGTTGAAGTGGGAAAACCTGCACAAGGAAAAATGTTAAGATAGAAATTAAGATTGTTATTAGATAAGATACCCAAATGTTAAAATTAAGAAAGTTATAATATATTTGTTAAATTTTGTTAGATTTAGTTAAAATAATGTTAGATAATTGAATGTTAAAATTAAGAAAGTTATAATATATTTGTTAAATTTTGTTAGATTTAGTTAAAAACAAAGTTAGATAATAAAGTACTTAGATAATATATAATAAGGATAAAAATGTAAAAAACTAAATTGAAATAAATAAACAAAAGTACAATTATACCCCAAAATCCCAACTCAAAAGCATGAAAGGTTGAATGAAAGTGCGAGAGGAATAAAAGAAGAAATAGAATGTTACCGAGAGAACTGGAATGAAAGATGATTAATATTAAAAAACGACGTATTCGCGGGTGGCGCCACGAGGTGTGCGGCGCCGTGCGCTGGTTAATCACCGTTTTCCAGTGCGTGGCGTCCATACGCCCCGTGGCGTGGTCGGCGAATACGGGTGTAAGTTTAGTTCAGAACGAAAAAAGCCCTGAGAGGGCTATAGCTCTATTAGTTAGCCTAGCTAAAGTAAGAAAATCAGCGTCTAATAGGCTTTGCCGTTGGCAAAGGTGCGTTTAAAAAAAAAAAAAATGTAAGAAAACTCACGATGATAAATTATTGTTACTTTAAATCAAAAATTGTGCCAAGTTTCTTGGAGATCATATCAAAAATGAGGCCGTTCGGAACACACATAAAGCACTTTTTCTGCCAAGCATTTTTCCACCAGAGCGACAAGTGGACTGTTTTTTGCTGTCCTTTCTGTCTAGAAAGGACAGCAAAAAACAGTCCACTTGTGACCACGGCTCTTGTAACAGGGTCCAAACGTCGGGTAATAAAGAGGTATGTATATATCTCAAAAATAGCGTAAAATACCCGTTTGTCTTAAGTTTATAAAGTTGATCAGTCTTGAAATGTGGACGCTTTGCTCGCTCGGTCAAAAAAACCATTTCTATTTCGGATGAGTCAAACTATAATTAAAAATACACGTCAAAAATTGACACAACAACCGACTTCAAATTACCGAAATGGGACCAAATAATTGTCGGAATGAGACCAAATTGAAATGGGACCACTCGGGAAGTAAGTATTAGCTTTCATTTAAAAACAAATTCAAAGTCGATTCACTTAGTCCAGAGATATGAGATAACAAACATAAAAAAAGAATCGTACAGTCGAATTGAGAACCTCCTCCTTTTTTGAAAGGCGGTGGATAAATAATAGCCAAATAGCCAAATTAATTAAAGAAATAGCACATTCGGTTCTTACTCGTATCAATAGGCAAATATGTATGTACAATGTATCGTACATGAAGCTCGCATACTTTGTCCACACCATAAGCTAAGACACCTATTTCCAAGGCCATTATGCTTGGCATCGAGCCATCTACTCTGTGACCCAGGCGCACCACTACTTCCATATGAAACTGGGAATTTCATTTCAGTGATAAATGGATTAAAAATTTCTCGTGCAAAATAGAAAAGGACGTGACTTGATTTGTGAGTTTGTTTTAACATTACTTTCTTAAACACAAACTAATATGGCAGCACGAGACGTCAGTTTGCTTTTGTTTTAAAATGCATGTTGAAATGTGTGTTGTTTACAGTTTTGTGTCGTTTAATTTTGCTTTAATTGTGAGAATCTTAATAATATCTAAGTATTGTAAACGCGAACATTTGTAAAAATGCATGTTTTGTTACGCTTTTTCACGCGAAAACTATTGTTGGGAATTAAGTGAATCTTTACAATAATACCTACAGCTCATAAATTAGAACAACACATAGGCTATACTGCTTTTATCCCTGTAATATGTTTCCGTAGCAATTGGGAACGGTAAAACTATTCCACGCGTTCGCAACTTCAGCTGGAATATTTGAAACAGGAATATTTGGTACAGAATATTTGACTTATATATTATATTTGACTTACATTTGACTTAGACGTACAACGAACTCAACACTCGTGAGTTATTAAAAATATTCGTCCTCCCTCCCTCTAAAAGCTAAACATTTAACTTGAAATATCAGAAAAAATCATGAAGGTCCTTGTTATGAACTTTGAAGGAAAACTATTAACGGATAAGACCACCCTGTTAGTTCAGGAGTTGAACAGGCTAATATTGGTGACTACGAAACCTGATTCCATGTGTGGCCCGACACGCACATGGCCAGTTTTATTTTACATATAATAAATTTACCCCACTTACCTATTCAAAGTCGAGTTTGAAAAATGAAAAAGTCGTGGAATATCTGTGAGTCATTTCATGTATTATTATTGAAACGTGTGAAGAGAATTTATACACACAATCTTCCCTATTTAAAATGCCCAAACCTCTTCTAGTCCGGTCAATTTAGACCAAAAAAATGAGAGTGAAGGTGCATAATGTCCCAGCAAGCTGAAAATTAGTAAAATTGTTCAGAACATAATTATAAATAAAATTTAAAAGTTCCCCATCATTCCCATGTATGGAAAAAAATATATTCGAAGTCAAAGGTCAAAAAAAATAGTATTTCGCAATTTTCAGCAAAACGGTAAGACAAAAATTGTAAATCTTAAAATTATCTATAAAAATGTATCAATACTTTTTTCCTACGAGCCACCGTTTCTGAGATATCTATATATACCAATAGGAAAATTCGAATGTCTAAATTGACCGGACTATTCATTCTGTGTCTGTACATGAAAAGATACGACTGAAATGACAAATGTCACGGTGTGACAGTTAATGGCATCATATGTTACATCCTACGCAGCTCTGATAAGAAATGAGCTTATCACGCAGAAACATCACAACAATCTTCGAAATTCACCTGCAGTACAAATGAGACGAAGTGGTTCTATAAAAGCTTTGCTGGGGTAAAATATGAAAGTAATGTGAACCATTTGTAAAGACAAATTCGTCATTCCAACTTCATTAGTTAATGAATGTAGTTTACCTATGTTGTAACATTGTTTTGTCTGATGAAACTCAGAACACTTAGGACAGGTAGGTACACGTTAATACCACAAAATTGTATGTCTTTTTTTTTTTTTTTTTTTTAGTTCCGCGACCAAGGCCGCGGCCGCTCTAACGTCCGTTGCCGGGCGTCTCTGGTTACAAGCAGAACGTATTTCCAGTGGCGCCCGGCGGACTTTGACCACCTCTGTGGTCTCTGCGGGGGTTGGGTCGGGATGAGAATCCCGCGTCGTTGGGGTAGGGTTTTATCCCGCGTCAGTGAGTGAATCTGGTTGCGTGCTATGGGGCAAAAGCTCCGCAGCACGCAACCCTTCTAGCCTGCTTCTGTAAGGACGACGGGTGGCGATCCCGCCGTCCTCAGGCCCCGATCATGGAGGTCGATGGTCTTGGGCGTAGATGAGTCTGCGGCGCCCTCGCCGCTGACTACGGAACTCGGCGGGGAGGGTACGCTCCCTCTCCCTCTCGGCCGCCTCCTTCGCGAGCACGACTTGCTCGCAGAAGGATACGGCCGCGTTCCACCTACTCCCGCTGGAGACCATGGCTTGAAGCATGGTCTCCAGCGAGAGGGTATCCACGCCCAGACCCACTACGAGGTCCCGGCGCTGACTCGCCCACGCTGAGCACTCCACCAACGTGTGGAGTGCGGTGTCGTCGTCGGAAACCTCGCAGTGTTGACACCGGGGTGTGACCTCACGATGGATGCGAAACAGATAGCTACCGAAGCATCCATGCCCGGTAACGATCTGCGTCGCACGATACGTGAGGTCACCATGCTGCCTCTGCAGCCAATCGTCCATGATCGGTCTCACCGCCGCGATGATGGTGGCACCCCACTTGGGTTGCTCAAGTCGCACCCTCCATGACTCCATGAGATCCTGGCGGAGTTGGGACCGCCGGTCATCGATTTCTCGAGACGCAGGCCTGTGGTCCCGCTCCAGCGCCTCCTTGCGCCATTGGAACAATGACGCAAGGGCTCTCGCTTCCAGGTCCCATGGAGGGGTCCCGGCTAGGAGACATGCAGCCTCTCCGGAGATCGTGCGGTAGCCCCTTATTGTTTTGACGGCCAAGGTCCTCAACGGTCTGTTAAGGAGCGTTGAGTTGTTGGCCGTCAACCGCGCCGCCCATACGGGAGCCCCGTATAGGGCCATACTCCGCACGATCCCCAGGTACAGTCTCCTGCAGGAAGCGTTGGGTCCCTTTAGGTTGGGCATCAGTCGCGAAAGCGCGACCGATGCCTGTGTCACCTTGGGGACCAAACTTCGGAAATGTGGTCCGAAGTTCCATCGGCTATCAAGTACGATCCCTAGATACTTCATCGAGGGCTTGATGCCGATGCTAACGCCTCCCACATTTATGCTGGAACCTTCTGGTGGACCGTTCCGAGGTCTGTGAAAACACAGAACCTCGGACTTGTGCAAGGCCACCTCCAGTCCCAGCCGCCGTATCCGACCCACGACTTGAGCAACACCCGTCGTGACCTTGAGTGCTGCCTCCTGGTACGTTGCACCCCGCGCCGTGACGAGGGTATCGTCGGCGTAGCACGTTACGCCGACGCCCTCAGGCAACGCACCCCGCAGCACCCAGTCGTAGCCGATGTTCCACAGAAGCGGCCCCAGGACCGACCCCTGCGGAACACCGCACGACACATCTCGCCGAGCTGGCCCGAGCCAGCTGGGGAAAGCTATGGCCCTCTCAGAGAGATAGGCCCCGACAATACGACGGAGGTAGAGAGGCGTTTCGTGATACACGAGCGCCTCCCTAACGCAGCTCCATGGCAAGGTGTTGAACGCGTTGGCGATGTCAAGAGACACCGCCACCACCACCTTGCCCTGTGAGACTGCTTCCTCCGTCAGGCTCTTGACGCGCATGATCGCGCTCACGGTGGAGCGTCCCCGACGGAAACCGTACTGGTTGTCCGCCAGGTCTGGCCCCACCGTCGAGAGATGCTCGACGAGGCGTTCCGCGATAATTCGCTCAAAGAGCTTACACACCTCGTCGAGCAACACGATCGGCCGGTATCCGGACGGTGAGTCCACCGGCCGCCCCGCCTTACGAATCAGGACCAGTTTCCCCGTCCTCCACACCTTGGGAAACTGGCCCCTTTCGAGGCATGCGCTAAAGAGCCCCATCAGTCGAGGCCCGAGTTCTTCGAGGGCCAGGACCCATGCACGGCCAGGAATGCCGTCGGGTCCGGGGGCAGTGATTTTCCGGCGTTTCAGCCGGAGTACTGCCGCACCTAGCTCCCCCACCCTGACTTCGGGTACGTCGTCTTCACTGATGCTATCCGCGTCGGGCAGAGACGGAGCCATGCGCGGAGGGACGTGCTCCTCCGCGCTCGTCGGAAACAGGGAGCCCATGACCCGCTCCAGCTGCTGCGGCTGGAGACTCTGGGTCAGTGGGGGCGCCCTAGGTCGGAGTTTCTCCCTGACCTGTAGGTACGGGCGCCCCCATGGGTTCTGCTGCAGGGTTTCCAGGAGCTCCTCGCGGGCCGCCGTCTTGGCCCGCTTTATTGTCTCCTGGAGATTACCTTTAGCCTCCCTGTAAGCCTGATAAAGCTCCGCCTCTCGGGTTGCCGCGTCGTCTGGGCGGCGATGCCTCCGGCGAAACCTGGTGTACTGGCGGCGGGCGGAGATGCATGCTGCGCGCAGCTGTGCAATCTCCGGCGACCACCAGTACACCTGCTTCCTTGCCGGTCTGGGTGTAACCCTAGGCATCGCCGCATCACAGATTTGCGACATGGCTCTCCTGAACCACTCCGCCTCGGCATCCACATCGGCAGGCCGGTCCGGTGCCGGAATCCAGGCCTGCACGATGGATGCCTCCAGGAGAGCCTCCCGATCCAGATGGTGAAGTGCCCAACGCGGATCCGGGGGATTTTCTACCGGCTGTGGGAGGTCAGGTGGGGGGACGACATCGAATCGGATGTACCGATGGTCCGAGTGCGTCTCCTCACCCTCCTCCACGTGCCAGCCAGTAATACGGGCGGCGAGGGCAGAGGTCGCGAACGATACGTCCACGACCGAGCTGGTCCCCCGCCGCCAGAAGGTGGCGACATTCCCCCGGTTGAGGACCTCCAGACCACGTGTTCTGGTCCAGTCCTCAAGAAGCCTCCCCTTGTCCCTGGTTTCCCGGGAGCCCCACGCCTCACTCCAGGCGTTGAAGTCTCCCAGGAGCAGGACAGGGCGAGGACGGCACGCAGCGAAGACGACGTCGAGCTCAGTGAGCCATAGCTCAAACTGAGTCTCGTCCAGTGTCGGCGAGATGTAGGTGGCCACGACTGCCAACCCGTCATATTCCGCCGCAACACACCCGCGGCCCCTTGCAATGATAGCAAGGCGCGAGTTGTCTGCGGCGGACCCCCCGAAGATAAAACAGGCCGAGCCGTCCTCGTCCACCGGGCTTCCCGGGTGGACGTAGTACGGCTCGGCGACCACGGCCAAGTTTATGGACCACTGCCGGATGCTCTGGTACAGAAGATCCTGAGCAGCGCGGCAGCGGTTCAAATTCACTTGCAGGATGCGGATATGGGCGTCAGACACTAATGGACGTCCATATCAGCATCCCGCCGAGAAACATCTGGCCGTGCAGTAGCGGCACCCCCACCGCTCTCAGCGGACGGACGAGGCTTTGGCCTCGAGGCGGCGCAGGTTGTGCTGCCGACCCGGTGGTCCGCAGTTTTGCCCTCCGCCTCGCATCTAAAGCAGCGAGGCGGGGCATCACAGGCACTTGCCTTGTGACCGGGCCGGCTGCAGCGGAAGCACCGATCGCCCACGGTGACCTCCGCTGTGCACTGCACTCCGACGTGCCCCACCACCATGCACCGGAAACATCTAGTTTCCCGGGCACGAAGGAGGTGCACCTGCGCCTTTAGGAAGCCCCCTACGAGGAGGCTTCGTCCGTCCGTCACTTTCAGTGCCGCCGCGACGGGGCACTGGACGACTGTCATCCCATGACCAGTGGTGCCGAAGGAGATGTCTCCAGCCTTCACCTGGTCACGGGGGCAGCCGCCCGCCTCCACGACGGCGGAGATTACTTCCTCCGTCGTGGCCGCGTCATCCAGACCCGTGATGCGCAATGCAGCGCATTTGGTGGGCCTGGTGACGCGGACGGCTTCTGCGTCCAGCGCGTCCCTAAGCTGCGCTGCTAGGGCGTCAGCTTTAGGGCCGCTGGAGGCGCCGGAGACCTCGAGGAGGCGAGCCCCGGTGCGTGTCGTCTTGCACCGGAGACCCCCCTGGATATCGAGGGCTGAGAGGTTGACTGAGGACTTCACGGTCCTCAGGACATCAGCGTACCCCACACCCCTCTCCACACCCTCCGTCGTCACCGTAAGGACGACGGCTGTGGAGCGAGGAGCGCGGGGCCTCTTCGGCGCCTTCGCCGCGGCGGCTTTGGCCACTTTCTTGGCCGCTTTCTTGGCGGCCTTCGTCTTCCTCTTCTTGGCCCCCACTACCTCCCATCCCTCCCGTCCGGAGGGATGTAAAGGAGCAGCGGGAGCGTTAGAGGAAGAGGAGGCGGCAGGGGTGCCGCTCTTCTTGCCGCGCCACTTGGCCTTCCGCGCCTGGGCCGCGGTCTCGGCCGGCAAACGGTACGCTGAAACGGACTGGGGCGGATCGGGGCGGCGGACAGCGGGTGTGCCGCTTGGTCCCGGAGCGGGAGAACCGCCAACAGCCGCCGCGTACGAAAACGCGGGCCGCGCTAGCGGAGGGCGGTACGCCCGGTCCTCCAGGACCGCGAGGCGCCTCTCGATCGCCGTCAGGACCTGTACCATTGTCGGCACAGGCTGTGGCGGCGATCCGGGTGCCGTGTTGGGCGCCGTGGTGGGCGCCGTGGTGGGCGCCGTGGTGGGCGCAGTGGTGGGCGCCTTGGTGGCCGCCGTGGTGGGCACCGTGGTGGGCGCCTTGGTGGACGCCGTGGTGGGCGCCTTGGTGGACGCCGTGGTGGGCGCCGTGGGTATCGCTGCCTTCGGTGCTGGTCCAGCCGTCGGAGGAGGAGGCGGCAGCATGGGACCGGGAGGCGCCTTGACCACCTTGGTCAAGTCAGCGACCTCCCGCAAATTGTATGTCTGTAGTAGGTACACTTCATAAAATTAACAATTATCATCTGTGAACATTGTGACTATCTAAGTAGGTACAGCCTGGTGACAAGTTGACGAACAGTGGAGTCTACCTTTATTTTAGTAATAGAATACCATTTTTAGCCTTCGGGTATAATTTATCCAATATTTATAATTTCAACAACCACAGCGACAACCTCGGTGGCACAATGGTACTATGTACGGACTGCCACACTCGAGGTCTCGGGTTCGATTCCCGGGTCTGGTGGATAATGTATAATTCTCTTTAGAATTTTATCTAGATAATTATCCCAGAATCTGGAACTTGTGCCCGGTAGATGGCAATAGGCTCGCCCCCTATTACATGGGACCTAACATAGCGGGCGAGATGTGGGTGTGTTTGCACACCTCTGCCTACCCCTTCGGGGAAAAAGGCGTGATGCTATTATATATATATATAATATAATAATATATATATAATATATATATATTATAATATATTTATAATTTATTTGTCACAAAAGTAAAAAAAATTGGCCAAGGGCGTGTCGGGCCATGCATAGTATAGGGTTCCGTAGTCACCCACTATAGACTCCATAACTCCTAACAAACATAGCTATTTGGTCCAGTATAGTTTTCCTTCAAAGTTCGTCATTATGGACTACAATCATGATTTTTTTCAGATTCTTCAAGCTAGCCGTTTAGATTTTAGAGGGGACGACGACGACGCCCTGTTTTTACAAAAAAATGCGCTTTAAAATTAAATATCTCACAAACGGATATCTATATCAAAAAAATTGTTTTAACAACAACCTCAATGTTTTTAAAAGACCTATCCAATGATATCCCACACTCTGGGGTGGAAGCAAGAAAAAACTAATTCTAGCACTTTGTCAACGTAGTAAATACACATATCCTTGCATAGTTTCATGTTTCTAGTACTCACCGTTTAGGAGGAAAGCCGAAGACAGACGGACGGACATGACGAAACTATAAGGATTCCGAGACTTTTGTAATCGAGATGTTGAAACAGAAATACTTAGAAGTTCTTTGTTATCTGGGCGTTCCCTAACTCAGTTTAGGTTTCAGATTACAGATGAAGCTGGCTTGACCTCACAACGAGACAAAGTAGAATAACTTATCCATAATACCTATAAAAATGAATCGCTGAAAGTGTTGCTAACCGCAAATCTTGAGAGCAGCTGAACCGATTTCGTTAATTCTTTTTAGTTTGAAATCGTTACTATCAGGAGAAGGTTCTTGTGGAGGAAAAAAAAAGTTAAGGAACATTAGAAAAAATTATGCGGTACAAAGTTCGCCGGGACCGCTAGTGTTAAGTAAAATAAGCTTATAATCATCGAAAATTAAAGCGCCATCTATCAATCACAGTACGTAGCAAGGTGCAAATAATAAGAAAGTAACTACCATCTATCATCTATCATTAAACTAAATATTATTATGAGCACAGAATAGGGATTCTGTATTACTTACATACAGAACTTGCACTCCGACGTTAATTAAAGCACATTCTTTTGTTTACATGGAGAACATAATTCGAACGTTAGGGTTGACAGGAAAGTACCAGCATAATTTCACCAATAATTACGACGTTAATGCCTCAACGTCAACTCTATGGTCAATGCCGTGTCACAAACAAGAGACAACCCTTACTGACTTACAACTTCAAATTGTAGCTGACGTCACGTATTTTTTGCGATTGTTAGGCGAGTGAACTACACGAAATTGAAATTTAAAATTGAAATGTTGTGATAACTTCTAACTGACTAAATATTATTTTATATTAACCGCGCTACACCCGCGTGAAATAGATTTTAGGTTCCCAACTCTCCCGGGAACACATGCCTGGGGAAAGAGTAGCGCCGAGAGTAGGTATACAAACTGAAGTGAAGTACAGTCAGCTACAAAAGTTGATGAACACATTCAATTTTCCAAAACATCTCAACACTAAAATATGCCATAAGTAAGTGTCGCGACAAGAGGAGAAAATAATCGTGTCAGTGCAATATTATACGACTCGTCGAACTCCAGTATACGCGTGTTTCCCAGACCTTTCCCGTGCCTTTGACATGGTCTCGTATGAGGTTATGTGGGACAAGCTGCGGGAGAGGGAAGTACCGGCAGAGCTGTTAGGTATCTTTCAATTTTGGTATAAGAACCAATTAAAAGCGTAAAATGGGACGATAGATATTCGGCACCGTTCCGTTGGAACTGCGGTGTGAGGCAGGGGGGGATAACATCCCCCAAATTGTTCAACTTTTACATTGATGCACTGATCGTTGAACTCAGCAGTAAATAATTGGCTGTCGTGTTGATGACGTTAGTGTAAACAACCTGAGTTACGCGGACGACATGGTGCTGCTGGCTCCAACGATCAAGGCATTAAGGGAGTTGATTACGATTTGTGAAGGCTATGTACGGAGACACGGTTTGCTCTATAATGTAGTGAAGAGTGAATACCTGGTCTTCAAGGCTGGTGGTAAATGTTCAGAGACTGTACCCACACTGAAACTGAATGGTCATGAGCTGAAGCGCGTCTATCAGTTTAAATATCTAGGCCACATCGTTACCGACAGCCTTGATGACCGAGTAGATGTGGAAAGGGAACGTAGGGCGCTGGCTGTGCGCTGTAACATGTTGGCGCGGAGGTTTTCACGTTGTAGTGAGCAAGTTAAAACTACACTCTTTAGAGCTTACTGTCAGGTTTTCTACACGTGTAGCCTGTGGGCCGGCTATACTCAGCGGGCAATCAGCGCCCTACGGGTCCAATATAATAATGGCTTCAGGATGCTGATGGGGCTGCCCCGATTCTGCAGTGCATCAGGTATGTTCGCTCAGGCGCATATCGATGACTTTCATGCGATCGTCAGAAAACGGTCTGCCTCACTGCTTCGCAGAGTGCGGGACAGCTCCAACTCCATCCTGGGGACTATAGTGGAGAGGTATGACTCCCCTTTGCTAAGGACTAAAGTTCGTCGCTGTGTGACGAACAATAATCTGGTATCTAAATAAAAAATATGAAATGTTTACCTATTAAATCGTACTAACATAGTTTATAAGTCTTTATTGTTACTAACCAATTAATAGCTATGGACTACAAAGTCCGAAATAAATGATTTTTATTTTTATTTTATTTTATTAGTAGTTTACAATAAACAGTTAACACCAATTTTTCAAAAGTCGCTGAACATGAATAGCGACCAAATTAGGTTAACAAAATTAAATCATTACGATTTCATTGTCTTGGTTGTAGATCCAATTTTTTCACATAGAATACTCAGCAACTTATAAAACAGTGCTTAAATTAGTTTGGACTGTCAAAGGGAATGATTGATGATGTATTATCAGGATATAGCCCCCAGACCTACTCATATAACCTAGATGTGTAGGGGAACATAGAAACAAATAGAACATTTTGTGAAACAGGATGGGAATTGGGATTTTTTTTATGGGAGGAGATGGAGTTTTATTACTTGCGGAGGGTTGAAGGGGGGTCCGAAAGTGAAGTCAAAATTGACCTGGGATACTTAGTTTCCGAGATATCGGGTACTGGGAATCTTGGGTATTTTTGTGGGATGGGAATTCCCAAGATTGTTTTTTGCAGGCGAATAGAATAAGTCGAGACTTATTCTATTCGCCTGCGGTGCAGGGGAACAAAAATTTGCTCAGAATTGAGCTGGGAAGCTCCGTTACCGGGATATAGGGGCTTCAAGTTTTGTGGAAAGTGGGATGAGAATTGGGAAGAAAATTTTTGCGGGAAGATGGTGTTCAAATATTTACTTAGGGTACTATGTGGCCGGAAAAATGAGGGCAAACTTGACCTGGGATGCTTAGTTTACGAGATTTGGGGTACTGGGAATCTCGGGATGAGAATTCCCGGGAATTTTTTTGCAGGCAAATGGAACTTGTGATGGGAGGAGTTGCAGGGGGAACAAAAATTTGCCCAGAATTTAGGTGGGAAGCTCAGTTCCCGGGATATAGGGTCTGGGAAGTTGGTAATGTCGGAAGTAACTAAATCCAATTTAACCTAATGATGATTATACTCTTCAGTCATTCGGTTGCTTGTGAGTTTAGCAGACTATATTACAGAACATGACAGGTCATACAATCACAGAAATAGCTACGGAATTATGTGTATCGTTAAGTTGTAGTTTTTATACACATATTTTTTGTTATATAATTCTTCTGGACGTAATGTGATTGAACTTCTCCTTAGCGGCTAGACCAATTTTGAGTATTTTTTTTTGTTTGTATTGAAGTAGGTCCTGGATGGTTTACTTATAAATATTAAATAAAGTTTCTATATTTCATTGTTTCAGAGAGGCACTATTTATTTACCTTTATCTCAAAAGATGGGCTGAAACCGGAGTCGTTAAAGAACCAAAACAAAACGAGAGACCTCGAAAAACGTCACGTCAACAAGACGAAAGTATAATAAGAAGTTTTCGCAATAATGGTTTCACTCACACGAGTGTAATACTCGTAGCAATTAATAATAATGTGTCTACAAATACGGTGAGACGTCGACTTCACGAAGCAGGTGTCCATCACCGCATACCAGCTAGAAAAACCATTCTAACACAATGCCTTAAACAACAAAGTTTACAATTTGCTGAAAATTATCTTAATTTTAATTTCAGCAAGGTTATATTTTCGGATGAAAAGACTTTTCACTCGACAGAAAACGGGCGTCTTTCTTTGTGGAGGATAAATAATACCAGATATGAAACAGCCAATATTATAAATAATCATCTAAGTGGTAGAATTTCAGTGGGATTATGGGGATGGATGTGTTCGAGTGGCCCCGTAGAACTTATTGAAATAGGGGGACGATTAAATAGTGTTGGCTATAAAGAAATTTTGAATGATGTTTTACTGCCGACGGCTCAATTCATGTTCCCAGATGAGAGGCCTATATAATTCATTCATGACAACTGCCCAATACATAAAGCGCGTATTTGTAGGGCGTGGTTTGAAGAAAATGCACAACAAATCGTGGCGATTCCTTTTCCACCAAAGAGCTCAGATCTCAATCCAATTGAAAATCTGTGGGCTCTTATGGTGCAGGCTTGGGACCATGAAATGCCACGAACGCGGGACCATGTGCTTAATCACGCAATGGACACCTGGGAGAGCTTCAGGGGGCAAAATACTTGCGAAAATATGATAAATTCAATGTGGGAACGTCTACAGGCCGTCATAGATGCAAAAGGACACTCGTTTTTGAAATTAGTAATAAAAAAATATTAAATTATTGTAGTAGTAAAAATATAATTAAACGTAATATAATATATTTTGATTGTACTACATATAAAAAAAATATTTTTTCATCTTTAAAAAAAAATTGTATTAATAATAATAAATCTATATTGAAATCATTCTTGTTTTTTCCTTTCATATATGAATACATACATGTCGAATATTAGTTTTAGATTTAATTTTTGTTAATAATGGTATCCCCTAATGTCTATCTTATGTCACTGTCAAAAACGTCCCGAACAGGCAGTTAAGAAAGTGGTTGATTGCTAAGATGTTTACGACGATTTGTTATGCAAGTTAAAATTAATAAAAGGCGTTAAAAGTCAGTGTATTTGTTCTGGACAAGTGGTACACATCCCACAACTTTTGGGGGCTCGTCCGGGATGGACATTTGTTTAGATTCAAGTGTACTGAATATGTAAAGACGATCAGAAAACTCGCTCAGAAATTTTTGCCGGTTCATAAAAATATGGTGGTCAAGATCTGTTTTACCGACACTGCTTGTCAAATACCGGAAGTCAAGTTTCACTGCGGAGATAGTAATGTTGCCAGACTATAAAAAAATAATAATGTTGCAAGACTAAGTAAGAAGAATATTTACTAATATTGCCAGATTATGAAAACGAAAAGTAACTGATGTTTCAAGAATTAATTTGAGTATAGTACCAGATGACACCGACAAAACCAACTTATTGCCCAAACAGAAGACGATCTTTACGAAGCAAGATGGCGCCGAAAAAAGATTCCCAAGATGTTGAAGACGACGAACAGGAGGTCGACGTACAGATTTCGTTCAAAGATTTGGAGAAGGCAATGACTGTTTTTACCGGAGACGATGCTTACCCGATTGAGACGTTTATTGAAGAATTTGAAGATTGTGCATTAGTCATGAAGTGGAGTAAAGTTGAGAAGCTTGTTTATGCTAAAAGACTACTGGATGGAACTGCTAAGTTATTCTTACGATCTTATGGAAGAATAAAAGACTACGCTACTTTGAAGAAGGCACTTAAAGAAGAATTTGGACCGAAGATTAATAGTGCGATCATCCATAAGAAGTTAGCGTCTCGCAAAATGAAGAATGATGAAACGTATCAACAATATTTCCTTTCTATGAAAGAATTGGCACTACATGGCAAAGTCGAAGATGCTGCACTTATAGAATACGTCATTGATGGTATTCGTGATATTGATACCAACAAGGCAATGTTATATGGCGCTGCTGACATGAAAGAATTTCGGAAGAAATTGGATATCTATGGTGACTTCAAGAAGAAAACGACGAATAAACCTTCACATTCTGGTTATGCTTCTACGAATAATCCAACTCGCAAGCCACATCACGTGAGAAGATGTTATAATTGTGGTGATACGGATCACCAAGCACCTTCTTGTCCAAAAGAAATCAAATGTTTTAAATGTAACGAATTTGGGCACAAATCGAATGACTGCCCTAACAAAGCCAAGAAAGCGCTCAATATCCAAAATAAGAATGAGGAAGAGAAGGTTCCCTACAAGAAGATAAAAATTAACGGCGAAGAAATTACATCATTGATAGACACCGGAAGCGACGTGAATCTTATTGCAAAATCAGAATTTCAGAAGATCAAAGACGGAATAAAGAATTATGATGCAGAAGAAACAACATGTTTAACAGGAATAGCAGAGAAGAAACTTTATACAGATGGGGCTTTTACAGCAAATGTACAGATTGATATTCACTTCGCGGATTTGAAATTTCATGTTGTTAAAGACAATGAGATTCCTGTTAATGCAATAATAGGAAATCCAATATTGAAAGATTTTGAAGTCAACTTCACCCCAGATGGTATTTTCCTGGAAAAAATTGTGCATCTCACGTTGTTAGTAGAAGAAAAAAATGAACTATACGATATCGAAGATTCTAAGTACAAAGAGAAAATTTATAGAATGTGTGAAGAATACAAGCCTAACGAAAAGAAGAAAGAAAGCAACGTGGAATTAAAAATATTACTAACCAACGAAGATCCTGTATATCAAAACCCAAGACGCATATCACCACTTGAAATAGAGCTAGTAGAGAAACAAGTAACGGAATGGTTAAATGATAGAATAATACAACCTAGTAAGTCAGACTTCGCATCTCCCATAGTATTGGCTGATAAAAAAGATGGTTCACGAAGATTGTGTGTCGACTACAGGAGGCTTAATAAGAAGGTCATTAAAGAACGTTTCCCACTACCTATAATAGAAGATCAGATTGACAACTTAAAAGAAGCTAGAGTATTTACATCTCTTGATTTACGAAATGGCTTTATGCACGTGAACGTACACAAAGACAGTCAAAAGTACACATCATTTGTCACTCCTCGAGCGCAATATGAATTCACTAAGATGCCATTCGGATGGTGCACCGCACCTTCCGTATTTACAAGATTTATCAACGACATCTTCCATGATCTCATAAACGACGGTACAATGGTCGTTTATCTTGACGACATAATAATTCCATCTAGAACAGAAGAAGAAGGACTGAAGAAGTTAGAAAAGGTGCTGAAAAGAGGACAAGAATTTGGACTGGAATTTAATTGGAAAAAATGCCATTTTATGAAGAAAGAGATACAGTATCTTGGATACATAATTTGTGACAATGAAGTTCGACCATCTGAAGATAAGATTAAGGCTGTTGCAAAGTTCAAAACACCAAATAACGTAAAATCCATTCAGTCATTTCTCGGATTGACCGGATATTTCAGAAAATTTATAAGAAGCTTATTGCCAAACCGATGACAGACTTACTGAAGAAGGACGCTGAATTTAATTTTGATGAGAACTGTGAAAAAGCCTTCATAAAACTAAAGAGGATACTATGCAGTGCCCCAGTACTTCGTATTTACAACCCAGAACTAGAGACTGAACTACACACTGATGCCAGCGCAGATGGATATGGAGCTGTTCTATCACAAAAAAGCCTTAAGGACGATCAACTTCATCCCGTTCACTATATGAGCAAAAAGACGACGCCAGCTGAAAGGAAATATCATAGCTATTATCTTGAAATTTTGGCCATTGTTGAAGCTTTAAAGAAGTTCCGAGCTTACCTTCTAGGAATCAATTTCAAAATTGTGACTGATTGTTCAGCCCTGACCATGAATTTACAGAAAAAGGACTTACCGCCCAGAGTAGCTCGATGGGCCCTGGTTTTGGAAGAATACAATTATAAAATAGAACACAGACCAGGCTCCAGAATGAAACATGCAGATGCGTTAAGTAGATACCCTACCTGCTTAATAATTAGTAACACTGAAACGACTGCCCGCATTAAGAAAGCTCAAAATGAAGACGAACATATTAGACTATTAAAGAAGATTTTAGAGAAACAACCTTACCATAATTTCATTATACAGAATGATTTGTTATATAAAGAAAATAACGGTGTCAGAAACATCGTTGTACCTAAAAAAATGCAGTACGAAATAATTCGGAAAGCTCATGAAAAAGGACACTTTGGAATTAACAAAACAGAAGAACTGATTAACAGAGAATATTATATCGAAAACTTACCGGAGAAGATTAAAAAAGTAATAACGAATTGCGTAGAATGCATCCTAATTTCACATAAAAGAGGAAAGAAGGAAGGATTATTGCATCCGATTGATAAAGGTGATGCACCGCTCTCGACATACCATATCGATCACTTAGGTCCCATGACGTCCACGCCGAAGAATTGTAAGTACATCCTAACAGTTGTAGACGCATATACCAAATTTACTTGGATATACCCAGTTAAAACTCTAACTACCGAAGAAACTTTGGAAAAACTAAGACTGCAGCAACAAGTTTTTGGTTCACCTGAAAGAATAATCACAGACAGAAATGCCGCATTTACCTCTAGTGACTTTCAGAAATATTGCAAAGAAGAGAATATCACACATTATACAATAACTACAGGACAGCCGAGAGGAAATGGTCAAGTTGAAAGAGTGCACCAGATAATTATTGCTGTACTGAGCAAACTTACCACCGATGATCCCATGAAGTGGTACCGCCGAGTACCCAATGTCCAGCGCTGTTTGAATGGTACTTATCAACGTAGCATCGGAATGACGCCATTTGAGTTGATGTTTGGCGCTAAAATGCGAGACAAAGGCGACGACTTACAAAGAATAATAGAACAAGAAAAATATAGAATATTACAATGAAAAGCGACAAGAACTTCGAGAAAAGGCGAAAGAATCACTACAGAAAATACAAGAAGAAAACATAAGAAATTATAACCAGAAGAGAAAAGAAGCTAATTTGTATAAGACTGGCGATTTAGTAGCTATCAAGAAGACTCAATTTTCACAAGGCGCCAAATTGTACCCTAAATACCTTGGCCCTTATGAAATCATGAAAAGTAAAGGAAACGATAGATACATCGTGAAGAAAATCGGAAACAGCGAAGATCCCATCAATACGACGAGTTCTGCTGATTTTATGAAACCTTGGATTTCTCCAGAAGAGGATTCATCTGGGACAGATGAATGAACAGGACCGGCCGTGTCGAATATTAGTTTTAGATTTAATTTTTGTTAATAATGGTATCCCCTAATGTCTATCTTATGTCACTGTCAAAAACGTCCCGAACAGGCAGTTAAGAAAGTGGTTGATTGCTAAGATGTTTACGACGATTTGTTATGCAAGTTAAAATTAATAAAAGGCGTTAAAAGTCAGTGTATTTGTTCTGGACAAGTGGTACACATCCCACATACATATATACCTATAGTCCTATTTATGTAATGTAATACACTAGACACAGTGGTTCCATAAGTTCCTAAACAGTTTATGTGACAAAATTGAATTTACAACCGACAAAACTAAAACATTATTTGTTAACCTAATTTGGTTGCTATTCATGTTCAGCGACTTATGAAAAATTGGTGTTAACTGTTTATTGTAAACTACTAATGACACGATTATTTTCTCCTCTTGTCACGACAGTAAGTGTTATGGCATATTTTAGTGTTGAGATGTTTTGGAAAATTGAATGTGTTCATCAACTTTTGTAGCTGACTGTACATACATTAGATTGCCTTTTTTACTTGTCTTTTCTGTGACAAAACTGATCGGCCAGGAAAAAAACGTTCCGGAATGAACAAAAATAAAATTCCGGACTGTAAAATCCGCAGGCTATCAAATGCAATACTAGCTTGTGCACTACCGGATAGTGCACAAGCTAGTATTACATTTGATAGCCTGCCATATCGGTCCGAATAATTCCGGACGTCCGGATCAGGAAAATAACGTGTAGTGCACACACGCCCTAAGAGCTTTTAACCAAGTGCTAATTTATCAAAGACATACAAATGGAACACTTGGTCTCTCAAATAAGCGATCAACAAACATTTTGCTGAATGTAAATTATTATTAATGTTTCATAACGGGAACCACTTCATGTGAAAACATTAAATCCACGTAATTTATGTAAGTACCTTACCTGACAACTTTACCCACTGTGTGGTAAGGTGTGTTATGATTTAAATTAACATTTATTTAGTCAAAAGTAATACCAGTATTTTCTGTCAAAGGGTACGACAACGATCCTGTTTTGGGCTTTGTAAAAACGAGTTAGAACCGTTTACATTAACCGTAACCGGAAATAGTACCTCTTTATCCCGTTTTATTTATTCCATTTAAATTTACTGTAAAAGGATTTTGGAAATGTTATTTATTTGTACAGATTTTGTTTGGTCAAGTATACATTAATTTGGGGCGGGGCCCCAAGAGATTAGACTACGTCCTCGCCGTCCGCCCTGGACCCCAACTTGACCACGGTAACGCAGTGGCAAGTTGGGTAACCGAACGTCGAAATCGAGACTTGAGTGGCCAACATTGCGTTTAATTGTGCTATCATGGATATGCCTGACGAGACCCCCGGTACTGACACTGCCCTTTTCCGGACAGTGTCAACCGACGACTTATTGCTTGAAACAAGGACTTCGATGCCTATTGATTTGGGGGCTCGCGTCGCGCCGCCTAGTTGCAGCGCGACGTCGACGCCCCAAGGAAATGTTGCTGCTGGGACTGACGGTGGGTCAGCTCCCAGTAGTGTGAAGGGTAAGGGCCGTTCTGCTTCGCAGAAGAGGACCCTTGAGAAGGGGGGGCTGCCGCGCGACCGGAGCACTTGTTGCTCTGGGTGGGGGTCCCTCCTCTCCAGCGATTCGGCGGAGGAGGTGCCGGTGAAGACGGTGCGCACGCGTCTCAGCGCCTACAGAGTGCGCCCGCCGACGCCACCCCCGTCATCTGTACCGTCCCTGCGCAGTCGCAGGGATATCGGTGTGCCGCCCGCGCGGGAGATCATGAGTATTCTCTCCCGCATGAACGCGGCCATGCGGGGGAGTAAGAACATGTCGGGGAGGAAGAAGATTGTGGCTTCACTGGTGGATGAAGCGCAATCCTCCCTTGACAAGCTCCTCGCGCGGAGCGCCACAAAGGAGGAGGCGAAGCTCCGCAAGCAGGTTGCGAGCCTGGAGGTGGAGCTCACTGCCTCCCGAAAGGAGATGGAAGATCTGCGTCGGGAGGTCGCTGAGTTGACCACAGTGGTCAAGGCACCTTCAGGTCCCATGCCGCCTCCTCCCGCCCGCCTCGCCGCCACAGCCTGTGCCGACTACGGTGCAGGTCCTGACGGCGATCGAGAGGCGCCTCGCGGTCCTGGAGGACCGGGCGTACCGCCCTCCGCTAGAGCGCCCCGCGTTTTCATACGCGGCGGCTGTTGGCGGTGCTCCCGCTCCCGGTCCTAGCGGCACACCTGCTGTCCGCCGCCCCGCTCCGCCCCCGTCCGCTTCGGTGAGCCGGATACCGGCCGAGACCGCGGCCCAGGCGCGGAAGGCCAAGGGGCGCGGCAAGAAGAGTGGCATCCCTGCCGCCTCCTCTTCCTCTATTGTCGCTCCCGCTGCTTCCTTACATCCCTCCAGACGGGAGGGATGGGAAGTAGTGGGAGCCAAGAAGAGGAAGACGAAGGCCGCAAAGAAAGCGGCCAAAGCCGCCGCGGCGAAGGCGCCGAAGAGGCCCCACCCTCCTCGCTCCACCGCCATCGTCCTGACGGTGACGACGGTAGGTGTGGAGAAGGGGGTGGGGTACGCCGACGTACTGAGGACTGTGAAGTCCTCAGTCAACCTCTTGGCCCTCGACATACAGGGGGGGCTCCGGTGCAAGACGACACGCACCGGAGCTCGCCTCCTCGAGGTCTCCGGCGCCTCCAGCGGCCCTAAAGCTGACGCCCTAGCGGCTTAGCTTAGGGACGCGCTGGACCAAGAAGCCGTCCGCGTCACCAGACCCACCAAATGCGCCGCATTGCGCATCACGGGTCTGGATGACGCGGCCACGACGGAGGAAGTTGTCTCCGCCGTCGTGGAGGCGGGCGGCTGCCCCCGTGACCAGGTGAAGGCTGGAGATATCTCCTTCGGCTCCACTGGTCACGGGATGACAGTCGTCCAGTGCCCCGTCGCGGCGGCACTGAAAGTGGCGGACGGACGAAGCCTCCTCGTAGGGGGCTTCCTAAAGGCGCAGGTGCACCTCCTTCGTGCCCGGGAAACCAGATGTTTCCGGTGCATGGTGGTGGGGCACTTAGGAGTGCAGTGTACAGCGGAAGTCACCGTGGGCGATCGGTGCTTCCGCTGCAGCCAGCCCGGTCACAAGGCAAGTGCCTGTGACGCCCCGCCTCGCTGCTTTAGATGCGAGGCGGAGGGCAAGACCGCGGATCACCGGGTCGGCAGCACAACCTGCGCCGCCTCGAGACCAAAACCTCGTCCGTCCGCTGAGAGCGGTGGGGGTGCCGCCCTTGCGCGGCCAGTTATTTCGCGGCGGGATGCGGTTATGGACGTCAATTAATGTCTGACGCCCGTATCCGTATCCTGCAAGTGAATTTGAACCACTGCCGTGCTGCTCAGGATCTTCTGTACCAGAGCATCCGGCAGTGGTCCATAAACTTGGCCGTGGTCGCCGAGCCGTACTACGTCCACCCGGGAAGCCCGGTGGACGAGGACGGCTCGGCCTGTTGTATCTTTGGGGGGTCCGCCGCAGACAACTCGCGCCTTGCGATCATTGAAAGGGGCCGCGGGTGTGTTGCGGCGGATTATGATGGGTTGGCAGTCGTGGCCACCTACATCTCGCCGAACATTGACGAGTCTCAGTTTGAGCTATGGCTCACTGAGCTCGACGTCGTCTTCGCTGCGTGCCGTCCTCGCCCTGTCCTGCTCCTGGGAGACTTCAACGCCTGGAGTGAGGCGTGGGGCTCCCGGGAAACTAGGGACAAGGGGAGGCTTCTTGAGGACTGGACCAGAAGGGGGGGGGGGGGGGGGGCAACGCGTTCAACACCTTGCCATGGAGCTGCGTTAGGGAGGCGCTCGTGTATCACGAAACGCCTCTCTACCTCCGTCGTATTGTCGAGGCCTATCTCTCGGAGAGGGCCATAGCTTTCCCCAGCTGGCTCGGGCCAGCTCGGCGAGATGTGTCGTGCGGTGTTCCGCAGGGGTCGGTCCTGGGGCCGCTTCTGTGGAACATCGGCTACGACTGGGTGCTGCGGGGTGCGTTGCCTAGGGGTGTCGGCGTAACGTGCTACGCCGACGATACCCTCGTCACGGCGCGGGGTGCAACGTACCAGGAGGCAGCGCTCAAGGTCACGACGGGTGTTGCTCGAGTCGTGGGTCGGATACGGCAGCTGGGACTGGAGGTGGCCTTGCACAAGTCCGAGGTTCTGTGTTTTCACAGACCTCGGAACGGTCCACCAGAAGGTTCCAGCATAAATGTGGGAGGCGTTAGCATCGGCATCAAGCCCTCGATGAAGTACCTAGGGATCGTACTTGATAGCCGATGGAACTTCGGACCACATTTCCGAAGTTTGGTCCCCAAGGTGACGCAGGCATCGGTCGCGCTTTCGCGACTGATGCTCAACCTAAAGGGACCCAACACCTCCTGCAGGAGACTGTACCTGGGGATCGTGCGGAGTATGGCCCTATACGGGGCTCCCGTATGGGCTGATAGGTTGGCGGTCAAGGGGAACGTGACTCTGTTAAACAGACCACTTCGAACCTTGGCCGTCAGAACCGTACGGGGGTACCGCACGATCTCCGGAGAGGCTGCATGTCTCTTAGCCGGGACCCTCCATGGGACCTGGAAGCGAGAGCCCTTGCGTCATTGTTCCAATGGCGCAAGGAGGCGCTGGAGCGGGACCACAGGCCTGTGTCTCGAGAAATCGAGGACCAGCAGTCCCAACTCCGCCAGGATCTCATGGAGTCATGGTGGGTGCGACTTGAGCAACTCAAGGGGGTGTCATCTTCATCGCGGCGGTGAGACCGATCATGGACGATTGGCTGCAGAGGCAGCATGGTGACCTCACGTACCGTGCGACGCAGATCGTTGCCGGGCATGGATGCTTCGGTAGCTATCTTTTTCGCATGCATCGTGAGGTCACACCCCGGTGTCAACACTGCGAGGTTTCCGACGACGACACCGCACTCCACACGTTGGTGGAGTGCTCAGCGTGGGCGAGTCAGCGCCGGGACCTCGTAGTGGGTCTTGGCGTGGATACCCTCTCGCTGAGGACCATGCTTCAAGCCATGGTATCCAGCGGGAGTAGGTGGAACGCGGCCGTGTCCTTCTGCGAGCAAGTCATGCTCGCGAAGGAGGCGGCCGGGAGGGAGAGGGAGCGTACCCTCCCCGCCGAGTTCCGTAGTCGGCGGCCAGGCCGCCCCAGACTACGCGACTACGCCCAAGACTATCGTCCTCCATGATCGAGGCCTGAGGACGGCGGGATCGCCACCCACCGTCCTTACAGAAGCAGGCTAGAAGGGTTGCGTGCTGCGGGGCCTTTTCCCCATAGCACGGAACCAGATTCACTCACTGACGCGGGATAAAACCCGACCCCAATGACGCGGGATTCTCGTCCCGACCAAACACCCGCAGAGACCACAGAGGTGGTCAAAGTCCGCCGGGCGCCACTGGACATACCCTCTGCTAGTAACCAGAGACGCCCGGCAACGGACGTTAGAGCGGCCGCGGCATTGGGCGGCGGAATAAAAAAAAAAAAAGGAATGGCCCTCAACGATTGCCTTCTCACTGGACCGGACTTGTTACAGTCACTTCCGGGCGTGATGATGAGCAGACATATCTGAGATGTTTATGCAAGTACGAGTAAGACCGGAAGATAGGGACGCGCTACGATACCTGTGGAGAGGCGACCGGTGGGAGGGCGCACCTCAAGAATACCGCATGAAATCAAGCATATTCGGTGCGGCCAGCTCACCATGTACAGCGATCTTTGCCAAGAACTGGAACGCTCAAAAGCATTATCACCAACATCCTGAAGGGGTAGAAGCCATAATAGAAAACCAAAAAAATTAAAAAAAAAAAAAAAAGTATACATTAATTTGAGCGCCGGGAGTCTCTTTGGAACTTTAAAAATAAAACAGTAAATTATCCGTCTCTGCCAAATAATTACGTTCAATATCAAACATCAATCATCCACGCATGAACACAGACGAAGTCGAAAGAACTATCAATTTGACAGCTTTACCTAAATATCAGTTCCTAGGGAAATAGAGTTGTAATATGATAGAGCCGTGTAGGAAAGGTGTTTGTCTGTCTGTCAGTCCGTCCCTCCTCGGTTTTACCCACAACGGCTGGAGCTAGAAATATGGATATGTGTATCCATTTATTTTCTTTCTATGGCATGGGGCATCTCTAGGCACATATTAGTATTCCTGTATCGATTACGTGGTGGTTTCTTTTTCTTATTCCGCGAGATCGCTGCCGCTTCCATATCAATTGCTGCGGGCGTCTCTGGTGACACTAGAAGGTATTTCCAGTGGCGCCCGGCGGACTTTGGCCACCGGTGTGGGCTCTTCGGGGGGTTTATTTATTTATTATTTTATGTACAACACACATAGAAACAAGAACACAAATACAGTAGTACAAACAATACAGTGAGCATAGTACAAGGGCACTGCTTATTCCTAGAGGAATCTCTTACAGCAGGCCTGATCGGAGATGTAGGGGTGAGAGGGTGACGCGTGTGCAGTGCAAGTAAATAAACTTACATAAACTAAGGGGGGCATATATTCATGTATTAATACATACTGTGCTATAATAAACTTACATAAAGGTATACTACATTATAATATAGTAGGTAGCTAAGATTAAGAGGAGAGGTAATGAGCTTTTACTTTCTTTTTAAAGAGATGAAGAGTTCCACAGCTTTGTATGTCAGGGGGGAGTGAGTTCCACAGTCTGACCGCATGAACGGTAAAGGAAAAGGAGAAGAAATCGGTTTTGTGGGAGGGACAATTTAGTCGGTACTTAAGGTGAGACCTACACTGGGTACCGGGTGCGTTCACGTAAGAGAACCGCTCCCGCAGGTAGGAAGGATAAGCGGGATTGAACAGGATATTAAAAAGAAGACATAATATCCGAGTGTCTCTGCGACGGCGGATTGGGAGCCACTCGAGTTCCTTGCGAAAGTGTGAGACGTGGTCATATTTACGAAGATTGAAAACAAAACGGATACAGAGATTTTGCAAGCGCTCGAGTTTGTCCAACAGCTCCTCAGTAGCATCCAAATAGCAGGCATCCGCGTAGTCCAAGATAGGCTGAATTAGCGTCTGAGCAAGTGAGACTTTGATATGGGGTTTGGTCGGAATGAAAATCCCGCGTCGTTGGTGTTGGGTTCTATCCCGCGTCGGTGAGTGAATCTGGTTGTGTGATGTGGGGAAAAGGCCCCGCTATTTTTCAAAAATAGCTACTTGTATATTTTGGCAACCACCCATCATTCAAGTTTGTCTTATCCTACACATAAATATACCTACCTCGCTTAGTGTGATTGAGTACGTAATTCATGACTTCATAATCTGAACTTATTTCATAATTCATAGGATGGAGATTCTCTCCGTTGAAGAAGAGTTTATCCAAATTTGAATGAATCAAAACTTAACTCGCCAATTTGAACTACCTATTAAATATCAATTATTTAAAAGGTAGTTCCGGTTTTCTTGTAACACTTACTGACGGAAACGACGATGTGGTATTAATGGTACTATTTTGATCCTTTGAATTTTGAATGGTCCTATTTTAACGACTCTGCGAATACCTATCATAGTTTAAGACTGATTGATTACTTTCAGTTGACTGTAAAAGCTATAATGACTTAATTTAATGATCGTAGCTACCCGTTTCTGGTACTCACAAAATCAAATATTTGAAGTGAAAGTCAACATTAAGTTAAAATCATAATTAATAATTGAATTTCGAACGCAAAAATAGAAGTTTAGTTTCGGTACAAATATTTAGATATTAGAGATGATTGATATAAACTTACTGATGATTACTTTATTCAATAAGTACTTCGAATAAACTGGTTCTACGAGTCCAGTTTTAAATAGTTAGCTAAGTAGTTCATTCTTTTATTATAATAGAGGAATCTTGAAAAGCAGCGTCAGCATTTCTCGATGTGCTTCAGCAGCAAGTCTCAAACTAATTGGATAAGGCAGTAGTACTTAACCACTTCTTTTTAATGCATCTACCGTTATGTAACCTTATTATTATTGGAGAGAGAAGGAGTGTTCTTTTGTTTAGTTTTGCAAATATCACTTACATTACCTCCAGGCAGGCCTATGTCACTCGCCTAACAATCGCAAAAAATACGTGACGTCAGCGAACTTGAAGTTGTAAATTAGTAAGGGTTGTCTCTTGTTTGTGAAATTATGTTGGTACTTTCCTGACAACCCTAACGTTCGAATTATGTTCTCTTTGAACAAAATAATGTGCTTTAATTAACGTCGGAGTGCAAGTTCTGTATGTAAGTACTAAGTATTCCCTATTCTGTGTTCCAGGTATGTAGATATATTTATTTGAAAGTTGAAAAAAAAAACATTATAGAGATCTATAATAATTCTGTGTTTCGTTGTTGTACATTACGTGGGTGGGAACATTTCTTTTTTAAGGTTCCGTATCAAAAGAATAAAATGGGAACCCTATTACTAGGTGATGTATTTCTGGTGCCTCTATAATAACAAATACTAATATTTGAGGCTCTCATACAACAAACGGGATTTTTTTTGCTGTTTTGGTACGTGCGAACCCTTTGTGCGAGAGCTCGACTCGCACTTGCCTGGTTTTCATTATTTCTGTAGGTAGACCATTCTGTAAGCCGAATTCAACTGCCAGGACAGATGTTAAATATCTAGTATAATCTCTGCAGTCCGGACTTCAAAACTAATTATATTAATTCTCCTTCATCACTACTAAGGAAAGTTATGAAACCAAATGAGTTTATCACAAATTCATCTCGAACGACACAAAGTCATGAAGTATTCATAGTGTTGCTTTACTTATGACAGGTCCAAATTTTCAGTTCATTTGTTTTAATTTAATTTGGGCTGTTGGGAACTCGCCAAGCAATAAGCAGTTTCGACAAGACTCAGCAAACTTTATGGATGCCCTCCCAAATTATCTTGGTACTGTGTACAGCTTTCGAGCTTGTGCTATGATGTCTACTAAACGGTAACTTGGAAATAATTACTCGTCAAATTTTGACTGACGAGAGGTTGATTTTCTTACCTACCGTACTTTGTATATTTTAAAGGTTATATCGGGTAAAGTTAAATAAATTAAAAGAAAGATTTAATAGTGAACTTTAAGCTGTTAATAAAGTTGATTTTCTTTGTTTGACACAAAAACTGACTTTGAATTACCGGAATGGGACCAAATTAAAATGGAACTACACAGGAAACAGAAGCTTTCAATAAAAAAAAACTGTGCGGTCGGGGGACCCCCGTCAGGAACGAAGTTCTTTACGCAATTGCAACGCAACACAACCCGGGTTTGGGTAACTTTTCGTTTTACTAACGACGCCAACGCTAAATTTAAAAAAAAAGCGGACTATATTTTGACTTCTGCGGACTACTGGTTAGGAACCACTGATAAGTGGTAACGTGGCGATTTCTACTTAGGCTGGTTTTAGTGTCACACGGACCGTCAGTACGGACCGCTCCGCATAGACCGATCTGTATTAAGCTTAAGGAGCGTTTTAGAGTAATTGGGACGGGTCCGTACGGACGACCGTCCGCGTGGATAGCTCCGCAGCCATCCGCATGGCGCGTCCGCGTCGCGGAGCTATCCGCGCGGACCGCTGCTCGCGCGCCTCTGCCTGTATTGAGCGTTTTAGTATCGTGCGGAGCGTACGCGTCGACGCAGTACAGTCATGGCGAGTCGTGAATATCACAACGTTGACACAAGTCGAGTGATCGATGAAGTGCGTTTGAGGAAATGCTTATGGGATGCCTCTGATTCACACTCCAAAAACAAAGACGCGAGAAATAAAGCTAGGGAGGATGTCGCTGACGTTGCAACGCTGCAACATACCAGTTTATTTGTTGTCTTTGACAGTAGTTCGTCAAAACTTCTGGTTGACATACGAAAGTATATAACTTTGTTTCGTCAGCCCTCAAATTGCCGTATAATGTGACGAATTCTCCCGCAACGGCTCTCTGCTCTATTAAAGGTGAACATGTAGTCTCCTTCTTCGCATCAATTTTTGTTTTCTTCTATATAGGGCTATAACTAATAATACCCACACCCGCCACATTGGATGCATTGCGCGCGTCTGTACACCACGGTGGTCAGGACGATACTAAAACGACATACGCGGATCAGTGTGGATCACGTACGCGCGGAGCGGTCCGTACTGACGGTCCGTGTGACACTAAAACCAGCCTTAATCGCACTATCCGTAAGCCGCGTTAGAGAACTTCGTTCCAAATTCAAAATCCGTTTACCCAGTCGAGGTTTAAAGTAACAAACAAAAAAAAATGCATTTGAATTGAGAACCTCATTTTGAAATCGATTAAAATAATACTTCATTATAAAGAAAGAAAAAGTACAAATAGCAAGCATTTAAGACGGTGTCTCGTGATATGCATACTGATTTGAACGAATTCAGCTACTATCTTATGTGAATTACTTTCGGCTCTTTCAAAACTTTGAATATTTGATTACTTTAAGTTTTGCTACTAACTTGAAAACGAATAGATCTCATGGGACTTGTTATTTTTGAATTTAGTTTACATTTTAAGAACTTGATAATTTCTTAAAATCTAAACTAAATTCGAACAATAATTGAGATTCTTGGATCTTAAAACCAAGCTGAAAATAGGGATTTTTAAATCGAAAATAAAAAAATAGGTACACGTCATAAATTGACACAACAACGGACAACCGACTTCTTACCTTACCGAGATGGGACCAAATAATTGTCGGAATAGGACCAAATTGAAATGGGACACTAACCTTTGAAGTAGTAGCTTTCGAATATTTTTTTTTTCAAAACGCTTCACCTAGTCCAAAGATCGAAATTTCGAGACGGCTGCAAAGACCAGTAGAAAAATGAAATACGTTTTCCACCAAAACATTGCTGGTTTAAAATCTAAAACGGACCAATTAGAAATAACGCTAATAGATTTACATGAATCAAATGGTGTGCAACCAGAAGTCTTGTGCTTCTCAGAAACATTTGCAAGGCTGGAAGACGCTCGTTACACTAAACCCGCCGGATTTGAACTAGGTGCAATATATTGTAGACCGGAAAAGCAGGTCATAGTTAAGAAAAAAGATTCAGGGGCTAGAGGGGGCATCTGTGTATTCATAAGGAAAGATATTCAGTACAAAGAACTAACAGATATTAAACCTTACTCAAGAGAAAAAGTCTTCGAATGCTGCGGGATTGAAATAGATAGGTTAAAGTTAAAAATAATCTGTCTGTATAGAACACCGGACTCCAACGTCTATCTATTTTTGGAATATCTAGATACTTTATTTTGTACTGCTCTGTTAAGAAGCAAAATTTGGTTCTTATCGGGGACTTTAATATAAACATATTTAAAAACACGAAGTCTCTAAAATCTCTACAAGACATATTAGAAATTTATAATTTGATATCCTGTATTAAAGAAGCTACTAGAATGAGCAATTGCATAGATCATGGCATATGTAACGTGCGAGGTGCTAAGGGCATAGTCTTAAAAACTGAACTATCTGATCATCACGCCCAAGTCGTATGTGTACCCATAACAAAGGACATATCCGGGCCAAAGAAACGACTCATTAATGGACGAGACTATTCAGCTGATAACATTAAAACATTTGGAGGACATTTAACAAACTTAAAATTTACTGACACATTTCATTCTACCGACTTAAACTTGGCATTTAATTATTTCTATGACGAATTTTGGTTATTTTATGACTTATGCTTTCCAGCATTCCATAAAAATATTACGACGAGAAAACGAAGAGTCAAATGGATAACAAGAGGGTTGAGAATCAGCTTAAGAACCAAACGACTCCTTCGATTTGACTTCTATACAAATAGAACTAAAGAAAGTAAAACTAAATATCAAAACTATTCGAAAATACTACGAAATTGTATTCACAAGTCGCAAAAAAATTACAACACAGACATTATAAAGAACTCCAAAAACATGTGTCGAGCAGCTTGGCAGGTAATAAACGATGACAAGGATAATAGCCATATGCCAAATGTAATATCGGAGATTAAAGTCAAAAACAATATTATAAACACGCCTACTGAAATTGCCAATCAATTAAATAGGTATTGTGTAGAACTGGCTGCAAGCAATAATAATGTTTTTATCAATACGAATAAAACTAAGGCACTAAATAGTATATTCTTGCAACCAATGGACTATATAGAAGTCAAAAATATAATTTTATCTTTGAATAATACAAACTCTGTAGGCATTGACGATATTAGTACATTGGTTTTGAAACAATGTGTTATGGAACTCGTTCCTGTCATGACACACCTATTAAACTTATCCTTCGAAACAGTAAAATTTCCTGAAAAGTTAAAGAAATCAGTAGTGATACCATTACATAAGAAAGGAGATAAATTGGAATTCTGCAATTATAGACCCATCACACTGATACCTATTTTATCCAAAGTTTTTGAGAAAGCCAAGCATAAAAGGATAACAGACTACTTAAATAAATATGACTTTATTAAAAAGAGCAAAATGGATTTCAAAAAGGAAAATCTACTACACTGGCTGATTTGATTTGGTGCACAGTATATTAAGAGCTATTGAAGCAAAAAAATCCTCAATAGTCATATTCTTTGATATGACTAAAGCGTTTGACCACGTACCGCACAAGGCACTACTGGAAAAGCTTTTGGACTATGGCATCCTTGGACCTGCTCATTCATGGATCGATAGCTATCTCAAGGACCGTCAGCAATGCGTGGATGTGCGAGTCGCGTGGTAGTGACTCAACTATCACAAGAGAGCGATCAACATTCCTTATTAATGAGAGGGGGGTCCCACAAGGAAGCGTTATTGGTCCTTTATTGTTTTTAATTTATATTAATGACTTGCCTGACATAACAAACTATAAATGTACCTTATTTGCTGATGACATTTCTATTTTACTGACATCCAATATTAATACAAATTTTAACTTCGACATTAATAACACCATTAAGGCTGTGATAAATTGGCTCGACACAAATAATTTGAAGGCCAACTTGTCTAAGACTAATTATATACAGTTCCAAAAGGCTCAAAGTCTGTTACAAAAAATATATTTTATAAAGGTGCTATCATAAAAGAGACGGATAACACAAAATTCCTAGGGATTGAACTTGATAAACATATAAAATGGCAAGTTCAAGTCAAGTCAGTCTATAAGCGAATAAATAGCTTTGTCTATGTACTACATCGACTAAGAAAAACTTCAACCCAGCAAACAGTCCTACTTGCTTACCACGGTCATGTTGGATCCGTGCTACGTTATGGATTATTACTATGGGGAAACTCAAGTGAAGCTGTCCATGCATTTCTAGCGCAAAAGAGATGTATCCGGGCTATAGTGGGGATCCCACCGTATGAATCATGCAAATCGCATTTCAAAAGATTAAAATATACTACCACTGCCAGCTATGTACATCTTCGAAGTAAGTGTGTTTGTAAGAACCAACCCCGAATTGTTCAAAACTGCCAGGGATAAGTACCCACGCTGCACTCGTAACAGCGAAAGATTGGTTCTGGATATTGTACCCCGAACTACTCTTTACCAACAAAACTGTTACCTACGCGATGTGCATAAATTTTTTTAACAAAATTTCCTCTATAATTGTAGACCTACCATTGAAAAAGTTTAAAAAACAACTTAAGGCATGGCTAATGGAACGTATGATTTACTCAGTTAATGAATTCATGGTGGAGAAATAATGACATGATAATTTGTTTGTATGACTTTAAAATTTTTTTTTAATGTGTAAATTAGATTTGACATTCCATGACATTTTTTTCCAAATAAATTCTACAATTTAATAGCTAGTTTTTAGACATAATATTTGCATGTCATAGTTAATTGACGAAATATGTGAAACATAAATATAATTGCCAACACCTCATGTACCATATTTCTGCGAATAAATATATTTGAATTTGAATTTGAATCGACTCGATCACAGTCGAATTGAACACTTCCTCCTTTTTTGGAAGTCGGTTGAAAAGTAAGTCGACGTAAGATCAGTATCATATCCAGAGTAAGAAAAAACAACACAAAGATATTTGGACTGCCTGTGATGCATAGTTATATATTTTGTCAAGCCATAAGTGGAATCTGTAAAATAGATGACGACAAGATACAGGGGTCTATTCTCTAGGGTAGTCACAGCCTTGGACAGCGGAATACAAAAAATGATTAGTTCCGTTGCGTTATATTTCTGCAAACACCTTTTTATAGGAAGGAGATCACCTACAAAGTAGACTGCCAATCCAGTAGGAGCTCTTATCTTTAGACTGACAAGCAAATGACAAAACATCGTAACAAAATTTATGTTTAGGTACTATAAAGGCTTATTTCATATAAAGTTTTACTTTGATATATAACGACAGTTCCTAGTAAACAAAGCTATCAAGTAGTTGTAGGTAAGTCCTTATTTCAGGTATGAACTAAGACTGTAGAACATTTCAAAGAATCAATATTGATAGCTCGAAGAGACCTTGCATTTACAATGTAGCTCTTTGTGTAAAACGTCCGCTTCTGTTTCTCCAACTTTCGTTGTTGACTTTACCATGTTATTTGTTTGATATGTGTGTTTCGAAACAAATATCAGAGGTAAGGTTTATTTTTCCTTTATTATCCATAAATGTGGCTGTTGTTTCACATCAGCCAATTTAATGCATGACTTTAAATGGACTTTAATAAGTTCTGAAGCAGAGAGATTATTTTTTTTCAGTCTAAGCTAGGCCTTGAAACATGACCATGTATAATAATATGAATTGTTTTTGCATTCTAATTCACACATATTTGCTAAAATATTTTACAAAATATAGTAATTCTATAAACTTATTCAACAGCACAAACATTACTAATAAACATTATTAATAATAATGTTTGTTTTGTTAATTGAATGTTACTATACTGCTATAATTGTAACTTAATTTGTGTTATATTTTAGCAAATAACATGGCTAAAAACACGCTTCACAGAATTCCTAAATATCGTCGCAGATTGGCAATGTTTTATTTTGGAATATAAATATAGGTTCTTTTCGTTTTATGTCGGTATTGGTCATCGTAGCTTAGTGGTCAGAGCATTCCCCGTGATCCGTGGGTTCTGTCGATGACATCTCACTTTTGTGATTTCAGTTCTATATATTTACTTAGTTCAATGCTTTTCACGAACATTATCCTTCTCCTTTTACTGTCAACCAGCCGAAAACCAACCGTATTTAATGGAAAAAGGAAAATGGTAAGTACTTACCAGGAAAATGGGAACTATCAGGAAAATGTTTCCAACCTACTTGATAGTAACATTTTGTGCTATTCATTGCTTGTAATTTCTAATGTGGATACTTTACTACAAGTGCTACACTAACGAATCTACTTATTTATATTTATAACATCCCATATTACGTTTATGGCCCAACCTGTTGGGGCCTTTACACCAATGAAGCAAGACCACGGTTTTACATTAAAGGGGTTCTTCCTGCCACAAATAATGAAGGCTTTCATATAGATGAGTGTTCTCACATCTTTCATTTCAGAGAAAGCTTCTAAATTATTTACAAAACAAAACGTGAGTGCATGCTGTGTTGTTTTATCATGTTGTTTTATCATCACAGCTTACCATCAGGCGGGTGGCGTCAATTTGGCGACCTAAATATAAAAAAAAAAGTTTCTTTTTTTATTTAAAACAGATGCTTTTAATAACGACTATAGGTATTGATTAAACCAAATACCTACAATTAAAATTATGTTCTTACTAAGCAAAGGAAGCTTGCTTTCTTTTTAGGGTTCCATAGTTCAAGTTTCGGAACCCTTACTTATAGTTTCGTCATGTCTGTCCATCCGATTGTCCTCGGCTTTCCTCCTAAATGGCGAATGCTACTCGTAGAGACATGAAACTTTGCATGGAGTTACAATAAAATATTAAGAAAGAAATTATAAATAATCACAAAAATTGATGTCATCGGCAGATCTCGAACTACAATAAAATTATAATTTTTTTTTTAATAGTACACGTAGCCAGAATTTGTATATTTTTTCTTGCCACCACGGAGTGTGAGCTATCATTAGATAGGTCTTTTAAAAACATAGAGAGGTTGCTAGAACATTTTTTTTTTGTTTGCGAGATATTCAACTTTATAGCTAATTATTTTGGTAAAACAGAGTGTCCCACCCTCTAAAATCTAAACGGCTGGCTCGAAAATCTGAAAATATTTGTGATGGTAGTTCATGTGAACTTTAAAGCAAAACTATAACGGATCCGATAACTCTGTTAGTTCAGAACTTATAGAGGTTATTATGTTTGAATACGGAACCCTATTCTATGCGTGGCCCGACACGCACTTGGCCGGTTATTTTAAACAACATTATCAATACATATAATAAAATTGTAAGTGGTCGATGTCTGTACATTGAAGATATAATACTTAGAGAAACTTTTGTAGGGGGCTTCATGAACGCAATAGTACCCAAAACAATAGTTTTTGGAATTTTGGTCTGATTCTCTGTGTGCCTGTTTGTCTGAATGTTTAAACACGCTGATCTCAGAAACGGCTTAACCGATTTGAATGCGGTTGGTACGATGTGTGAACATCGACATTAAACATATTGCGTTTAGTAACATCACTAGATGGAATCTACTAGAACATTAGCGGACCGGTTCGAACAATGCAAAAATTCCTTCGCTCATTGTTCTGTGAATCGGTCGAGATCAAACAGATAAGGATTTAGCCACCGGCCAATGGCAGTGCGCGCGCGGACATCGATGTGTAGTTTGTCTCGTCACTAGACGACCGGAGTAGGGAGTTGGCACGACTCCATTACCGCAGCCGAGGTTAGATAAACCCGTGCAGACCGAGCGGAGAGACAATTTAGCATATTAGAAATCTCATCAACGCACGGCTGCCGTAACCACCGTTAACGAAGTATTGAATTTACCAAATTTAAATTAATTCAGAAAGAGTATAGTTATTATAACAGTGTGTGCAACTTGTGTAGTTAGTTGTCTGTTCCTGAAAATCCGGGAACTACCTTGGGGCTTACAATAAGCCATATTGAGACAAGTACCATTGCTGAGCAACCCGACGCTGCGCCGTCGCTCCTGTGGCCTTCGACCCGAAGCAACTCATCAGCTAGAACAAAATTGATTGGAGGTTCTGCCGGCCGACCGCCCGTCGCCTGTGGAACCCCCAGTTTAGTGCACCGGGCACTTCCGTAAAACAGTATTGTGATCCTATACTATCGACACACTCTTAGCTACTTGTATTATATAAACCCTAGGTTCCCTGCTAATAAAGTAACGTTAATTGTTTTACGTCGTTTAATTTAACTTCCTAGCAGGGGCCGTATCACGGTTTTTAGTAATGCGTTGTGGTTTATTCAACTTAACATTTAAGGTTTGTTTTATTTCAATCGGTTCATAAATAAAAAAGTACCACGCAGGCGGAGCTGCGGGCAACAGCTATACATAAGAAATCAGTAACTCGTGATCAAGAAAACTATTACACGCAGGTGGAGCTGCAGGCAACAGCTAGTACTTAATATGAATCACAAAAACGATAGTCCTCGACCAGCCCGAGGGCGATAGCTTTAAATGTGGTGCCTTGGTTTGTTGGTTGAGCGTTTCCCCAGAAAAGTAATTTCAGCGGTGGTTCAAGTTCACACCAAGGACTATAGTTTAGTTTCCACGATTCATATTATAATACCTATTATTTCAAATACCTACATTATACTAGGACGCCACCCTGCTTGGCGGTAGCATATTAGAGCGCAGCAAGCATCATATAAATTTTTGAGGCCCAATATTGAAAATTCGGGCTCAGTTAGAATGATGTCAGTGAAATCTAGTTTAATTTGATTTATAAATTGTTGAAATCGGTAAAGTATTGACAGAGATCTCGCATAAGAAAGGATTGAACTTTCTTGCACCATGAGAGAGATACTCTAATACGCTCTAATCAAACAGATTCGTCAGTTGTTGGCAAACAGTGTAGAATAATATTGTGATGGCCGAGTGATAGTGTCCGAATCTCTTGTCCAAATCTTCAGGACGCCAATAACTCTCGAAACATGTCATAGATAAGGAGGGAGTAGCCATTATTATGTACCCAACATTGGGGTAAGTGCGTAAATTATATCCAAGATTATAAGGTCCAGTCGTCTCTCAAGATATCATAACAAAATACAAACACGGTAGGTTTATATTATATTTTGATTAGTGAATATAATAGTTATGTAAATAATTATACTGAATCGCTCACAGTTCAGTTTTTGTGGAATACTTAGTTGTATTGTCCCTAACCTACATAGGTATCATGGAAACCTATTTATGTAGAAATAAAAGTAGCTTAAATACTTATTCTGCAAAACAATGGAGAATATGATGTTTAATTTATATATAATTGCAATGATTTCGCTAAATAGAAGACATTATAACGTCGACATATGTTTGACCTACTCACGAGGCATTATCAAGACTGTCTCAAAGAGAACAGCTATTCAAACATCATTTTCTCCATTGTTTTATCATGGACTTTCGCCAGGTGAGTAGCCTCGTGATTAGGTGAAACACATGTCGACGTTATAATGTCTTCTATTTAGCGAAATCATTGCAATTATATATACATTAAACATCATATTATCCATTGTTTTATCATGAACTTTCGCCAGGTAACGCCTGACTCCATTCAGTACTTATATCTGCATTTCAATACAATATGTAACAGCTTCATAACTAGGTAGTGCCCGTAAAATTAAATTTAAAATTTTATGTATTCTGTTCTGTAACGAACTTTTTGTGTTGTGTGTAAAAAGCAATTTTAGCGAAGAAATAAAGCATCGAATTTGCTTTAAAAAACATCAAAAACATCGCGATTTTATACAACGTTTCTACAATTACTACAAATGTAGTAGGTATACTAGTACAATTATACCGCAGGCGTATCTAATAGTCTTGAAATATGTTTGCAAATATAAAACACTGTCGACCTTTGCGTCTTTGAATAATGACTGTGGCTCTGGCTTTTTTTGCCACAACCTCATACAAATATTATAGTATAAAAGGAAAACCACTTAACGCTTCATAAAGTTGGGACGGTAAAGTACTCGACCTTTCAGTCTTGTGAACTGAATGAAGCCAGAGATCACTCGAAACAGATTTTTCAGAAATATGATCAATTATGTGCTTAAGATTTATTTGTGAAAGGATTTTTTTTTAATCATAACTTCGCAATTACTTATGTAGATACTAAAAAAATACACGTCAGAAATTTACACAGCAATCGACTTCAAACTACCGAAATGGGACCAAATAGTTGTCGGAATGGGACCAAATCGGAAGGCGACCACTTGGGAAGTAGTAAGTTCCAATTAAAAAAAAATTCAAAATCCGTTCACCCAGTCCGATGGTATGAGGTCACAAACATAAAAAAACATACAGTCGAATTGAGAACCTCCTCCTTATTGGAAGTCGGTTTATTGGAAGCTACTGCTACTTCCCAAGTAGTCACATTTTGACAAATATTTGGTCCCATTTCGGTAGTTTCAAGTCGGTAGCTGTGTCAATTTTTGACATGTATTTTCTACATTCTGGCAATAAAGATTTTATTCTTTCAAACTTTAGAGATCAAAATGAAGACCATAAAACGCCCAAAATAGACTAAAACAAGGAAGGAAAGTAAATAATTGAATATTACCTTGGGCTTCTGTGGGCCAATTTTATAATTTACAACCTTTAAAATGTAGCAACGTAATTGAATCTATTTATGAAATTTATGCTTTCGATTGTCGGCACTTGGTCGGCACTTGGAACATATATAGATAGTGACGGATAGTGTAAAACACCTTTAAAGATGCCATAGAGCGAAACCGGTCAGGTCCTATTACCAATAAAAAAATATGGATTTTTTTTTTTTTTATATTTAGGTCGACAAATTGACGCCACCCGCCTGATGGTAAGCTGAGGCGACGTCTGGCAATTGAGGGCGACTCTCACAGTACACAGGAATACTATAGAGAGTGGCCCTCAACTTGACGACCCAGTGATGTGCCTCTTCACGCTTCGCTTAAAGAGCCCAGGGTTATATGTTGGAGGAAACACGTGCGCAGGCAGGGCGTTCCAAGCCACCATCGTTCGGCAGAGAAACGATCGTTTAAAACGCTCGGTTCTCGCGAAGACGGTTTCCACGGTATGAGGGTGACATCTCTGGCCGGCACGCGTTGTTCGGGATCGGAAGGGAGAGGGTGGGATCAGGTTGAAGAGCTCTTCAGAACACTCACCGTGGTAAATACGGTAGAACGCGGCCAAGGAAGCAATTGTTCGGCGCTGGGCTAGCGGCTCAAGGCTTCCCGTTACCTCCGGACAGTCTATAATGCGAACAGCGCGTCGCTGCATAGCGTCGAGTGCGTCCAGCAAATACTTCGCGGAGCCGTCCCAGAGGTGAGAGCAGTATTCAACGCAGGGTCTAATCTGCGTTTTGTACAGCAGACACCTCTGGTGCGGTGTAAAGAATCGCTTTACCTTGTTCAGTATTCCTAGTTTCCGCGAAGCTAGCCCAATACATCTCTCAATGTATTTTGTGTTATTGAGCTCTCGACGAACGTCTATGCCAAGGATGTCTAGATTGTCCTTCATTGGTAATATTGCATTCTGAAGAGTGGGTAGGGGAAGGAAAGGGGATTTTTTCGCTGTAAATGCACACGCCTGTGTTTTGTGGGCATTGAACTCGACCAAGTTCTCGGCACCCCATTGGGAGATACTGTCGAGGTTTCGGTCGAGATCACCCACGAGATGTCGTCTCTCCTCCTCTATCACAGATCGCCCCGCCGTCGGACGAACCGAGTAACTCCCGTGCAATGTACTGTCATCTGCATAGCAATGAATGTTCCCGAGGGAAAGCATATCATTGATATGCAGAAGAAAGAGAGTTGGTGACAGTACGGACCCCTGCGGTACCCCGGCATTCACTTGCAAGAAGCGAGAAGCCTGGCCATCGCAGAGGACCCGCACTCGGCGCTCGTTTAAAAAACTGGCAATCCAGCTGCACAGTTGAGGAGGTAGACCATATGCCGGAAGCTTGGAAAGGAGCGAAGCATGCCAGACCCTATCGAAAGCTTTGGCGATGTCCAGGCTAATAGCCAAGGACTCGCCGAACTTTTCCATAGCCTCACCCCATACATGCGTGACGAATGCCAGGAGGTCACCTGTTGATCGTTTTGGCCTGAAGCCATATTGCCGATCATTGATTAGCGAGTGATCCTCCAGGTATCGCATGAGCTGCTTATTAATAAGAAGCTCGAGCACCTTGCAAATGACTGAGGTGACAGCTATGGGTCGATAGTTGCCTGGATCGGATCGATCCCCTTTCTTGGGGATCGGTTGTACGTTCGCCTCCTTCCAGGCCTCCGGCACGAGGCCTGTAGAGTATGACAGGCGGTACAGACGCGTTAATACTGGAGACAACTCAGCAGCACATTTTCGTAGCACCACCGCCGGAATGCCGTCAGGGCCACTGGCTTTCCGCGTGTCGAGTGACCGCAGCACTGCCCGTACATCACATTGCCTGATAAATGTCACAAGTGAGTAATTTCATAATGTAACAATTTATTATTGTAAACTTAAGACAAACGGGTATTTTACGCGATTATTGATCAGTCCACACGTGACCACGGCTTTTGTAACAGGGTCGAAACGGCGGGTAATAAAGAGTTATGTATATATCTCAATAATCGCGAAAACGCGAAATTTAAAAAAAAAAATTTATTAATGTACCAAGTAATATATGTATATTACGATTAGAATGTTCGAGAATTTACCATGTAACATTATTTTATCGAGTCTAAATAATGTTACATGGTTACATGGTAAATATCCAGAACATTCTAATCGTAATGTTAATGACCATGATAGCTTAAATACCTATAATATATAGTAACCATATGGAAGAGCCATCTCTCCTACTACAGGCTTATAAGGAGATGCCAATTACGTTGTTTTGAAAGAGAAAATAAAAGGCTTATGAAAGATTTACACGAAGATACAGCTTAAACAGAAACAATGAATTGCTATTCGTTTGTATCGCTAAAACACGAGAATACCGATTCGGCTAATTTAGATCTTGAAATATTTGTGGAAGTTTAGGGTACTTAAACATAATAAAATTTTCCTAAATAAACTACTTACCTATTTCTACCTATCAAACGGCTTTCGTTTAGTTTTCTTTGGGCGGAGGTTACACAAAGTAGGTAGGTACAGTTCGCGAGGGGTAAGCTGAGCTTTGCATTTGTGTGAGTGCACGTACGTGAACGTATAATGTGTAACATCGTAATTTCATTACACTCACAAAACGTAAACAAACATTTGTAATGATATTATGAACGTCATTAGTGTCAGTTGATGTATAGATGTCAACTTGATAAACGTCAAGTCTTGACTATGATTCATTCACCATACGGTGTTCTACACATTGTATAGCGCACTCTAGAGGATTTAGTGGGAACTAGGCAGAGTATTATCTGTATGTCATAATATTCTCTTAAAAAGGTGAATGTCAATGATATTGCTTTTTATCTATAGAGGAGTTTCCGGCTGACGATAAGTTTTGCTTGTAGAAAGGTGGTTTGAACTAGTTTTTGCAGGAAAGGAAGAATCTAGAAACAGCTCGGAGTTGATAAAAAGCCAGCGCCAGCTGTCGTGGGCCTCTTTCCACTGCTGGACACTTTACTGATAATATCTCTCGATCACTACATCTGTCTTATACTTAACCTACAAATCTCTAGTCTGGAAGAAGTTATTTTACTTGGAAGAATATAAATTGAATCGAAGCAATTGTCGATACATTTCAAGCGTCCTATCGAACGTGATCTCAAGAGGCTGGGAGTGTTCCCTCCCATTCGACTTGGACAACGTGGAAGCATTTTTTTCTGTTTTAGGCATTCCAAAGGGCGTATCTTGATTGTGTTACTGATGTCTGATGTCTTGGTGCAGAATTGCTAAGGTAGTCGACGTTTTTGGAGCAGTACCGCATAAAGTCTAATCAATCTACGGCAAGGATACACGAGGTCGTCTTGGGCTCACAGGACCACAGCACGTGCGCCCCCCTGACAATCCCAGCTGACCGCGTGGACCAAACACTTAAGCTAAGTACTTTGCTCAACATCTAATCCCGTGTTCTTCATCCATAATACTGTCTACTCCAGTTCCAAGAACCATCGTCATAATCTAAGGTCAAGTTTAAAATAATTACCATACCTGTAATTTGTGTTTTAAGGAGTAGGCCAGTAGCCACACACCTACCTTTGTCCGAGTAACCTCAATAATTTAATTTAATCAATACTGTTTAAATGTTTTAAGAGGTGTAATAGGGGCTACCTACATATTCTTTGTATAAACCTTATAACTATTTCTAAAATCCAGTGTCTATTTGTTTTGAAGTTAGAAATATATATACTCTGTGAACTCTCTCTACTGTTGTACCTTATTGAATTCTCCTATCATTACACACACCGTTCATACGTGAACTGGCGCCCTGGGATAACCTTAAAGAGACTCATAGGCCTCCCCGTTGATCCAGCTGGTGGGTAAGGCTGACTTACACTGTTACAAATGTGACCTGTTTTACACACAGCTACACACAGCTTTTTACTTTACTTTTCGTGATCACTCACACAAAAGCAAAGCTCAGCTTACACTTCACAAACTATACATGTGAACGAAAGAAAGAGAGCCGTTCTCCGACCTTGGCTTATTTTACTTGTTTTTTTTTATTTTTATCTAGCATATTTATCTAGTTCTTATATGGAAAGGAAATTTAGCCTAAAACGGCCGTAGAGTAATGGGCTAAATAAAAAGTAAACAAAATCCATAAAATTTATTTGTTGAACTCTATTGAAAATAGGAACCTAAATTGCTTGTTATACGAGTACATACGTTTATGATCGAGTACCTTTAGTCATACTATTCCCTATTTTGTGCTAGTCATACGATCCTGGTATACTTCTTTCGCTTCCACTTTCATACCAATTGTCATGGAGGCTCTCCGGTTAAGGGTACTTTGATCTGAAATTTTGCTAAAACATCTCCGATTTGGTCGATGGACGACAGGACGTTTGCCTAGGTCGACCTTTACCAGCCTGTCCCTCCACGCCCGTCTTATGTATCTGTACGTGGGACTCAAAAGGCAAAATGAGAATGTAATATCGAATTCTAAGTCCTCTTTCCACAATCAGTTCACTAATACTCTGACTTGAATTACGTCTTCAACCTTCTTGCTCCGAGAGTCTTTGTTGAGTTTTTCTATAAAACACGTTTTAGATTATAAAGTTTGATAATATTCCTTAAACTCATTTTTTTTATCAAGAAGTTTCTAAAAATAACCACAGATTCTAGTGAAACACGTTTGATAAAAATCTTAATTATGAAATATTGGATTGAAGCAGGCGTTACTTGGCGAAAATCCATGACAAAGTAATGGTAAGTAAGATGTTAAAAACTTTCAAAATATAATAGCATTAATTTTTGCAAAATTAAAAAGGACAAACAAACGTCGACAATTGCTTCGCCTCTAAACGAGGCATTATCATATATTGAAAGTTTTTAACATCTTACTTACCATTACTTTCTTAATTATGAAGTTAATAAGTTAACAATATTAAAATTAAACTAAACTAAAAACCACTTGTATGTTTATGTATCTATGTTTATGATAAGTTAATATGTATGTATTTGTGTATTTATGTAGTTAAAGTGTATGTAAGTTTATTAACCTGAACAACAGTATTAACCTGCACACACACCAGCACCTGATTGAACTCACATCTCCTCTCTCAGGCCCATTGGCAGAGATCTCTTAAGAAATAAATGGTGAGTCGGTATACTACATGCTTATAATGTTTCCATTCACAATATTGTATATTATACTGTGTGTACATATAAATAACAAATAAATAAATAAAATAAAATAAAAACCCCGAAAGTGTAATGCTGAGTTTGTTCGTAGTGTGTTAGCGTGAGAACACAATTCATTCGTTTTCTGGAGTGTAGAAGTCGTCGCCAGATATTTATAAAGGCTTGGCTCTAAGACATATTTATAAGGTGGTAGCGCCAATACTACAGAGGACAATGCTAACAGAATTAGATGTCGGATGTAAGACTTTGAAATCACTACAGTTTTTAGTGCTTCTTTATAAACTAATTATCTTTCTTCTATTACTAGTCTTCAAGTTTCTAACGTCATTTAAACTAGAGCTATTTGAATTTCAAGAATATTTAGAAAGGTAGTAGAGAATTTGTTAGGATAATGTAATATCTATCAAGAACCTAAGATTTTCACATTGTAATAAAGACTGAAAGCTTACCTATATACTATATACTAATTATACACGTTAGAGTTAACGTGTATAATTAGTTTGTTATGTGTATAATAAAGTTGGACTATTATATTTTATTAACTCTGAAAGTATTTTCATTCTCATACTCACATCACAGCCTGTTTTCCCAATAATTTAAATACCTATGTTTTTTTTTTACAAAGTTACCCAATCATGTTTTAGTTTCTTTAAGTACATTAAACATATCACTATAAGACATCATCCATGTTTTGAGTTAAAATGTCACATGTTATTGATTAATTTCAATTTCTTCAAATTTGATATCTGAAAAAATCTTATTTCTGTTATCATTGTAGGCGTAAAATATTACAGCTCTTCGTATCATATAAGCTTTATATTACATTCATCCTCCGAGACTCATTTGCAGTTGCCAAAACAAGATATAACCCGGTACAGTGCGTTTACTACATATTTTTACGGCGTCTTTACACATTTCACGTGATAAGTTTTCTGTTACATGTCACGTATCTACCTAGACATAAAAATAACACCAAACGTTCAGAGGTCGATGTTAAATTTGTTCGACGACGTGGCAAATACGGAGGCTACATTTAAAGTGTTTGTATACATAGATATAGTTAGAAGTATCACACACACATATATCACGCCTATATCCCTGGAGGGGTAGGCAAATTCATGCTACTGTGTTGAAATTTCGTAGTTTCATACTATAAGAAAAGAGTGGTCGTGAGTTTGATTGCCAGGTTCTTCTCTCAGGCTCCACCTATTTTGCGAATCTGGCAGTTAATGTATCTTTAGAAGGAATTTCGACTTTAATTGAGCGGAGCTCTCAACGGGTGACTCAAATTATTTTTCAAACGATTTATGTTAAATTGTTTCTCGGCGAATACTCGGCCGATTTCAGATTTTCTTGCACTCATCAATAGCTTACAGAATTACCCAGGTTATTACGATGCCAGAATTTTGAATTTAAACTCGCTTCGCTCAAATATATGCTGCAGCGTAACGGTACGTTTCGCGACTGCGGCGACCTAGTTATAACCTTTATAACTGACTGACTTTCAAAAGTGTTACCTACCTTGTAATCTAGTTGAATAAACGAATATTTCATATCATTTCATTTGATCTGTTACCTCAACGGAGTAGACTGAGCCATATAATATGCCAATATGCTTCCCAAAGCCTCCTCAGTTTATTAGCAGGTGCACCATTTGCTGCCAAGTTTTGCTATAGCCACACACACTTTTACATTTGTTGATTGTTTGTAGTTTGTATTTTGTTTCGCATTGTTTGTTTGTGGGTACTTACTAATCCTCACCTCACCAATGTAATTTTTTTAATTTGTTAATTTGTTGAAAATGTAACAAATTGCTGTGACTAAATTATAATTTGTGATCTCAGACTAAAAGAATAACAATTCTTCTTCTAGTCTGAGTTTGTGATCATCAGATTTTGACTGTTTGATGCCACTATATAAAAAATTTGCATGTCTTTTTGGAGGCCATAAAGCAGCGCACTATGAAATTATATTGAACAAAATTGCATTCCACCTGTTTTATGCGAATAAATGATTACTTACTTACTTACACTGGTACTAGGTATATGCAAACAAAATTGTGTGTTTACATTTTCTTGTATAGATGCTACAGTATCGAATTAGGGTAGTAATCCTATAATGATACATGTATTAAGGAATAATAAATAAATAAAAAGTTTTTAGAAATTATTAAATTTTAGGGACATTTGTTTGAGACCTGTTCTTTGTTAAGATTTTTAGTGTCTTAAAATATTTTGGAAATGATAAATATTTACGAATATTTAATTTGATACTAATTAAGTTATTTTACATAAATATTTACAAGAGGAAGCAGGATAGACATGAACATTCTGATTGGTACTTCAGTATCTCTAATTAAGTCGAAGAGATAAGAGGAGAGAGATTTGTTACTTTTCATGTTCGTTCGTGCGTCCGTCCGTGTTCGGCTTTCCTCCCAAACGGTGAGTGCTAGAAACATGAAACTTTGCATGGATATGTATATTTACTACGCTAACAAAGTGCTAAAAGAAAATTAAAAAAAAAATTGTTTTTGGTTACCTCCCTTGCATGTAAAGTGTGAATGATATTTTTATCTCTATCCCATCGTGTGGGGTATCATTAGATAGGTCTTTTAAAAACATTGAGAGGGTGCTAAGCTGACTTTTTGATTTAAATATCAGTTTCCGAGATATTTAGCTTTGAAGATCATGTTTTTGCGATAACAGGGCGGCCCCCTCCCTTCTAAAATCTAAACGGATGGCGTGAAGAATCTGTAAAACATCGTTATGGTAGTCCATGTACTGAACTTTAAAGGAAAACTATAGCGGATTAGATAGTTCTATTAATTCAGAAGTTATAAAGGCTATTATGGGTCACTACGGAACCCTATTCTATCCGTGGCCCGACACGCACTTGGCCAGTTTTCATTTTTTTCTAAATATATTATCAACTCAAAATGTATTAAATTTTTTATGCGGTATCGTACCAAATATATCCCTCTTGAAGTACAACAAGAATAGTCTTTGACCTTTCATCATACTTCTGTGTATACTTAAATTTAACGACTCTTACGACTGGGTTTTTCCAACGACTTGGAGGATGAGGACCTCTTGAGTGACCGCAATTCGATTTGTTGGTAACTTTTTGCTGATTTCGTATATTTTTTCTACGTATTCATAAAAATTCATAATCATGAAGTAACTAAGTAGTGAAGGTAAAATGAGCAATCTTACAATGGATCTAAATGCAATTTATTTAGTACATCATTACTAAAAGTAATTTACTTAATGTTATGGAAAGAGAATTGCGGTAATGATAATGACTATGCACATTAAAACAGATAGAGAATATTGCAGAGGTAAATTGTAAGTTGCAAAAACTTAACGTTAATAAGAGTCTAGTTAGTTAATTTCGAACCTACTTAGCTATAGTTATCCTTCAAAGTTCAACCATCACGAATGTTTTAAGTTCTTCACGCCAGCCGTTTAGAGCGTTTTAGCATAGTTTTTGAAATACATTGAAATACAGTTAAGAAAGTACCGATAAATGTGGCAGACTCACAAAAATAAAATAATAATACCGTACTTCCTTATTAAGTTAAAAAGAAAAATATAATTCTACAATAATATTTTGCATAGACCAATTCCATTTCTTTAATCCAAGCAGAGGTTCTATTTCAAATACAAAGTATAAATTATACGAGTAAGTAGTTAAATTCACCACCATTTGTAGGTTTTTTAAAGAAAACTAAGATTTCAGCTACCTCCAATATTATTATGTGAATAGAATTGAATATAAAACCTGCATACAGCCTGTCAGCGACTCTAAGATATTGAAGAAAATTTGAATAAAAATATAATTTGATCAAAGTGAAACCGATATAATATAATAATATAATATTTTCCGGAATTATAATATTTATGTAATTCACCCGTTCACGAGCTATAAATTATAGTTCGATTTCGCATTTCGGACATGTAAAGACTAAATCGCACACTGTATCTTGATCTACCTAATAACTCAAAGACTTGGGCATTTCCTTGATGTAAGACTTCTACCTTCCTCCGAAAAAAGAATATGGGTGGGATGGGTTCCACTTTGGTTCTTTTTCTAATCTCAGCATATCTTCACACAATATCATGTTCATTATATAGGTACATTATAATGTCACTTTATTACATTTAAGCAAAATCTGGAACAGTATTTTAATTAAATTTCTTTACCACAGCGTGCTGTTATAATAAAATTTCTTTAACAATGTTAATTCAAATTATGCGACCAACATGGCTTGACAGGCGATAATCATATTTCAGATTACTATCTCAAGGGATCCCTTCAACAAGCTCTTTCGCCGCAATTCTATATCTTTCTGGAACACTTTATGTTGATTGGCTATTTACTTACTTTTTTACTTTAGTTTTTATTTGAGGCTGTAAATGTATAGAGTAACTTATCAAAAATTTATTATGTATATTTACAATATACATAATTGGATAACTCGGAAGACTTTGGTCGTATAATTTTACAATATGAATCACAAAAATTACAGTCTTGAGCTGGACTTAGCCAGCGGCTGATCCCTTTCCGGGAGGAACGTTCTACCAACTGACCAAGACACCACTAGCCCACGACCTCTAATATTGTGATCATATTGTGTTACTATCGCGACTGACCACGTCGCCTCTTGTGTGTGGAATCCTCATAGACTAAGGTCTATGAGAACTTTCCTCGTCGAAGGTTATTATACCTTCACTTTTATAGGCATTACATAATTAATTGATACAGAATTATCTTTATTTTTTTCTTTGATAATTTTTTTTTATTGAGTCACTTTTTATCCCAATTAGATTTATTTTTTCATTGATAAAAGTATTTTATGAAGTCACTTTGTATCGCAATTTGATATTTTTTTTCGGTTTTTATAATAACGTCTGTGATAACGTTCCAATTTGCACATGAACCTATTCGCAGGATCATAATATTTATTTAAAGTGCCTAATGAATCAAAGAATCAAAGAATCAATTTCATTTATTCAGTTTAGGCACATAAATAGCACATAATGAATGTCAAAATTTTACAATTTTATGTCAAGCACTATTGTAAAAATAGGTACTAAATTAATTACATAAATAACCATTTGAAAATGATTCTTTCGCTGGTTCGGTAAGTTGGTTCTCCTGAGAAGATACCAGCAAGAAACCCAGGTAGATTATCCATTTTCTTTTTTAATAATGTTTTGTTTACATTGTGTTACAATTTGTATTGTACGAGTGGCTAACAACAGCAGATTAGGGTGACCATGCATTTTTATCATTAAGATATTCGTCTACATTATAATAGCCTTTCTTCATCAAACGTTTTTTCACTACTATTTTAAACTTATTAAGAGGCATGTCAACCAAATCCTGCGGAATTTTATTAAATATTTTTATACATTTGCCTACAAACGAATTACCAACTTTATGAAGTCTAATTTTTGTCATTGCCAGTTTATTTTTATTTCTTGTATTATAATTATGGTTGTCGGATCTTTTTTTGAAGAGTTTTATGTTCTTCCGTACATATACGATGTTGTCATAAACATATTGAGAAGCAACGGTTGAAATATTAATTTCTTTAAATAGTTCTTTCAGCGAGTCATATATCCGAGTCTATAGATTGCTCGTATAGTTCGTTTCTGTAATATGAATATTGTCTCAATATCGGCAGCTGAGCCCCATAGCAGCAGACCATATGACATAACGCTATGAAAGTAGCTAAAATAAACTAATCGTGCCGATTTTTCAGTGTCAGTGATCTTATCTTTCTAACCGCATAGGCAGCCGAACTAAGTCTTCCTGCCAAGGCTGTGATATGAGAACCCCATTGCAGTTTACTATCTAAAGTTATTCCAAGAAAAACTGTGGTATTGACTATTTGAAATGTATTGCAGTATTTCCGAAAGGGTATTATTTACATCGTCAAGTACTACTTTTAGTCTATCACTTTTAAAAATTAATGATGTGTCATCAGCAAATGATACTATTTCACAAAGATTTTTAGTGAAGTAAGGTAGATCATTTACGTATATTAAGAATAAAAGGGGTCCTAATATCGAGCCCTGGGGTACTCCCATGACTAATGAGGCGCCAGAAGAGTCGGTGCCATTAACGTTAACTTTTTGTACTCTACCAGTGAGGTAGAACCATAGATCACAAAAGATACCAATGCCATCCTGCCTTTCCTCCCATGCATCAAATATATGTTTCACAAGTGCAACTCCTGCATCCGTTGTGTTTCCGCCTTTAGTGAAACCAAACTGTTTGCTATGAAGTAACTTATTTTCTGTAAAATATGAAAGCAATTGATTAAATATTATTTTTTCAAAAAATTTACTCAGTGTTGGGAGTATGGAGATAGGTCGAAAATTTAAAGGATCACTTTTGTCTCCTGCTTTGAATAAAGGAATGATTTTACTGTACTTCATAAGATTAGGAAACTGATTTTCATCTATACATTTATTGAATATGAATGCAAGGTAAGGCGCAATAGCAGGAATTATTGATTCTATTATATTGGTTGAAATGCCCCAAAGATCCTCAGTATTTTTTATATTCAGTTGTTTAAAAGTTTTAAGTATAGTGACACAGTCAATATACTGAAAATCAAAGTTAACTCTACATTTATCAACACTAGATTTGAGAAGAGAATTGGCTACGTTTTTTGAAGAATTTAACTTATTTTTCGTTATAATTGGAACATTTGTGAAAAAAGATTCAAATGCATTGGCCACTGCAGAATCAGTTTTAATATGTTTATCATCTATTTTTAACTCGAAGGATCGATCACGTGACTTTGCTTTACAGGTTTCTTTGTTACATGTTGCTTTAGTTTTATTATCGGATTTTTCTATTTTAGCCCGTATATAATTAGATTTGGCTATTGAACAAACTTTTTTAAACAGTTTGGAGTACTTTTTAATCCGTTCAATTACTTGTGGCTCATTAGTAGATGCCTTTGTCTCGTATAATTCTTATAATTTCTTTCTACTTTTATAGATTCCAGGCGTAGCCCAATCACTAAATTTAATTTTGAATTGTGAATTTATTGTTTTTTTTTGTGAATATGTTATTGCATTCGTATTTGATTACTCCGAACAAATCTCCGTAAAGATCATTCGGGTTTTTATCATTATTCAACTCCAAAAGAGGTACTTTATTCTCAATGTTTACTTTAAATTTTTCTAATCGATATTTTGTGATTGGTCTACATACAATATTTTTTGATGATGTTGGTACTTAAATCTAGCTAACTGACCTGCATGATCTGAATTAATAAAATGTATTATTGATTTCTCATCTACATCGCTGTTAGAAAAAATATTGTCTAAGCAGGTAGCTAATGTGGCTGTGGTGCGAGTTGGTTCACAAAAAAGATTTTGTAAGTTAAAAGATTTAAAAAGGTTGAGGAACCTTAGCGCGTTCTGGGAGTTTTCTAAAATATTAATATTAAAATCGCCACATACAACTACAGTCTTCTTACAATTACATACTTTTTTTAAGGCTTCTTCCATAATGGACTCAAACAAGTAGTAATCTCCAGATGGAGGTCTATAGACGTTAATAATAATATATTGTTCTAGCTCTGCACTTGATAGTTCAATATTTCGCTCGCTTGTGAGTGCTACTACATCTTTTCTGCCTTTTTTAATTTGTCATTAATTAAAATGAGTGGCCCACCTCTTATAGCGGAATCTCTAGTAAACGTACTGATGATTTTATAATTTTCAATATTAACTAAGAGTTCATGTTTTTTTAACCAGTGTTCAGTTAAACAAAGTACATGAATACACTTTTCATTCAAAAATAATTCTAGCTCTAACTCTTTGCCCGAAAAGCCTTCAATATTTTGATGAATAATATTCATGAACATAGACTTTTCCTTTGTCCTTAAATTTTATTTGCTAGGGATTTCCTCTATTGTCCTACAACTAAGTTTAAATTATTGTCACCCTTATTCCAAGGTCACAAGACAAACATTGTAATTTTTCTGCTCAATAGAAGCAGATTGTTTAGCCAAGTTTTTGGCTGAATATTTAATAAAATATGATAGCGAAGATGCTATCTGTCTCCTAAAATATCTATTCAAATAGAATTTATCGTCCGTCAATAACAATTTATTTTCTAAATACATGTTTATGTCAATCAGATGGAATTTATTCGGATTATGAAATGTCCATGTATGTATTGTTTGATTTAGCTTATATCTAAGATTGTTTTCGGCCTGTGACAAGCCACGGCTATAAGGAAGTGTGAATAAAATAATATTTTTGACATCTAATAAGCTCAGTAATTCTAAACAATTTGCAATTACATTTCTGTCTGCATTTCCCCTATCTCCCACCAAAATTAAAAGTGTACAGTCGCTGTTTAAATTACAATTCCTAATATTTTTAACAACGTTAGGGTAAGTTAATCCCGGCATACAATAGTTAGTAACATTTTGTACTAAATATGAACTTAGTAACCGGCCCATTGATTTCCCTAATTCATCACAAAACATCACTATTTCAGATTTAACCATAATTTGTTTGTTAAAGGAACTAATGGGTTTCTTGTTTGACTCAAGTGAAGGGCTCATGTTTGAAGTCAGCGAGGACTTACAGACCGGCTGAGGACCAAGTAAATGATTGTTTGATGTCAACGTGGAATTTGGACTCATAAGATCCTTCATCGCCAGAATGTATTCCTGATACTCACTTTTAACATTACAGATGAGTAATGTTAAAAGTGTAATTTAGTGTAGTTAAAAGAGTAATGAGTCGTAATTATCAACTGTATATCATTTAGGTAGGTACCTACTCAATTTCAGCACAATCCGTATAGTGGTTAGATCGTGATTAGGCAAACAAAACACCCATCCATGAATAGTGCCGAAATATCAAATACTTTAATAGATATTAAACATACAAATGGGGTTTTATTTACCCCATGTGACCGAGAGTTTTATTGCCAGGTTCTTTCTCTCGGTTCTACTTATTGCTTTGCGAACGGCCGGCAGTACATGTAAATATAGAAGCAATGACATTTTTTATTTTAAGTACTTACTGACATTTGTAAGAGTCATTTAGTGACCTACCTATACAAATAAATAAATCATTTCATTTCATTTCATTTCCATGTAACGTTAATAACATCCCGGCTGTAATAAAAGCTATTTAAAATAAAATAGTAAATGTCGGTTTGAATTCTTTTTTAAATTTCTTTCGAATTTATGTTATTAGTATGAATATCGCTCTGGGAGTAAAAAGGCCCTAAAATAATCCCTAAGGAGTAGACAGATACGTTTGCTATGCCCACATATCGCCAGTCACTTTGCTGATCCTACGTAATACAAGGCGAACCCATTGTCGTTTTCAGATGGTTTATTTGTCTGTCTGCAGCGCGAGCATTAGAGAGCGACTTGAGCCCTAGAAATGTGGATAAGGCTCCTTAGCACTAGATCTAAATAATGTAAACTAACAGATATTTACCCTTCTCTCGTATTCTAATTTGTGCGTTCATTTACGTAGCCTTTACTTAAATTCGTTAAATTGTATTTGCACTTCGTTTATTAATCATAATAATGTATAGTCAATTATTATACTCCAATATTATGTAGGTATACAATTTCTAATCATGTACGTATATAATTCTATCAACGTTGAATGTCAACTCATATAAATGAGTAAAACCAAATTCATTAATTCCATTCATAGTAAACGTATCGAAACATGTATCTTAATTAATTGCGCTTCGATGTCTTCGATGTAATGTAATCTCAGATACCGGTTGGTCACAAATCACTTTATAGAAGAGAATGGCAACCTCCAGTACAAGACATAAATAGTTTGTTATACAAAGCCTCCATCGATGCACGCGACGCGTAGTTAAACCGAAAATTTGATAGCATTCGACTTGAAACATTTGAAAAAAAATTGTGATTGGACTTGTGTTTTGTAAAAGTGAAGTGACCCGTTCCGGAAAGTAAGTGCTTTCTGACTTATTTTGTTTTATAAATAAATCAAAATATTATCTTAAAATATATTAACGTGCTGGTTTTTAATTAAGTTGTTATATTTGATAATTACTTATTACTAAACGAAATGCCCGACTCAATTTTTGACAGTTATTTTTCTGTTTCATGTTTCTTAATATAATCTTCAAGCGGATATAAATTAATTTTATGCTTTTACTTTGAAACAACAAAATGAACAATTTTCCTTGTACATACTTACTGTAATTAAAATTTTTATTAAGGATTTTTATAACATTTTAATGGAAGGTGAAAAACTGTTCCTTTTTGATACAAAATAATTATCAAACTGAGATAACTGCCTTATTTTAAAAGGGTGATTTATGACTAAATATTATTTTGAAAATATATTACTAGATACTACGGTACGTTTCCTGTATTATACTAAATACCAATTCGTCCTTCAATAAGTATGACTTATTGTACGTGCAGAATGACTGTTGAATTTTGTTTCCCATCACGTGCGTGACTATGAGGATAATAGCTTCTGGACTGGTATTGTCATCTTCGCTTGAGATGTGGAAGTAGATGCGTCGACAGCTTTTAACTCATTGGTAAATAGTACCTAAATCTTTGTGACCGGTTCGGCATATCACACAAAGAACACAGTTTTATAAAGATACCTGTTTAATTTCGTTTCGCTCTACATTACGTCAATTTGATGGCTAGGTGTCCTAGTAAAATAATAATAGAACATACGTGGTTCTTAAAAATATAATGCAGGATACAGATTCTGATTTAATAATTTTATGGCATAGTTATGTCTAAATAAACCAGTAAGTATCCATAACGTAGCAGGGTTTCTATAGGAGTCAAGATTATAAACGTAATTTGCATAATGTCCATAGTACGTAGGCTGTACGCTCATTGCATATTTAATAAGTCTTTGTGTTTTCTGTATCAAGTAGCACTTATATAGTTCCAGTTTGTGTTTATGCTCTTGAACTTTGAACTTTATAGTAAAACTAGGTTGATGCCCTCGCAGCTTAAAGTTTGGTTAGTTTTATTTTAGTTTATTGTTTGATTTTCAATTCTCAGGGGTAGGTACAGGTCGCGTCAGATCAAAAGAACACTGACCTTTAGGCTTTTTATATATCGGTAAGTTTATGTGTTATTCTGATATACCTATGTGTTTATTTATAACTATTCTTCGTAATTCATAACCTACATAGTCGTACCTATACCTAAACTGTATTTTCTTTTGCTTGGAAAATTAGGTATAGCACAAAAATCTACAACACAAGTAAGTAAAAATAAACTACTAAGTAAATTTTAATCTTTACAGTATTATTATAAATTGTAGAGATTTATACATAGGTATTCTGTAGTCGCAAAAACTGTCTACATATTTATATATGTACTTATATTAGTACATATATAAAGATGTAGACGGTTTTCTTTGAGATATGATATTAATACAATTTGCATTAGATTAAGTATGTACCTGTATTAATATATTTTTTCAAACTTCTCACAAAGTATTAAACCTATTCATTTTATGCTTTTGCATACCAACTAGGTAATATTAAAATGATAATATGACGAGTTGAATGTACTTAGAGATGCGTCAGCTAATAATAGCAAATAGATAACGGTGGTGCATGTCTTGTCGAGTCGAAGTAAATTCAGAAGAAAATTTCCGCAAACGACTAATTCCTACTTACTATAAAATATTATGGAACCCTAGTGTTTGTCCGCTGCTTCCCTTAAGTGTTTATTTTGTACTTTGTATAAAGAGTAAACAGTCATAAATAGTATAATAGGCTAATATCTTGCCCGGTTTGAAACTATTTTTGTACGAAATCTCATAAAATTTGGTCTATTAGGAAATGGCACGAAGAAAAAAACATAGTTTTGAACCAAGAATCACTTGTAAGAATCACCTTTTTTTTTTTTTAATGCCGCGGCTTAGGGCTGCGGCCGCTCTAACGTCCGTTGCCGGGCGTCTCTGGTTACAAGCAAAACGTATTTCCAGTGGCGCCCGGCGGACTTTGACCACCTCTGTGGTCTCTGCGGGGGTTAGGTCGGGATGACAATCCCGCGTCGTTGGTGTAGGGTTTTATCCCGCGTCAGTGAGTGAATCTGGTTGCGTGCTATGGGGCAAAGGCCCCGCAGCACGCAACCCTTCTAGCCTGCTTCTGTAAGGACGGTGGGTGGCGATCCCGCCGTCCTCAGGCCCCGATCATGGAGGTCGATGGTCTTGGGCGTAGATGAGTCTGCGGCGCCCTCGCCGCTGACTACGGAACTCGGCGGGGAGGGTACGCTCCCTCTCCCTCTCGGCCGCCTCCGTCGCGAGCATGACTTGCTGCTGGACACGGCCGCGTTCCACCTACTCGCGCTGGAGACCACGGCTTGGAGCATGGTTTCCAGCGAGAGGATATCCACGCCCAGACCCACTACGAGGTCCCGGCGCTGACTCGCCCACGCTGAGCACTCCACCAACGTATGGAGTGCGGTGTCGTCGCCGGAAACCTCGCAGTGTTGACACCGGGGTGTGACCTCACGATGGATGCGAAACAGATAGCTACAGAAGCATCCATGCCCGGTAACGATCTGCGTCGCACGATACGTGAGGTCACCATGCTGCCTCTGCAGTCAATCGTCCATGATCGGTCTCACCGCTGCGATGATGGTGGTACCCCACCTGGGTTGCTCAAGTCGCACCCTCCACGACTCCATGAGATCCTGGTGGAGTTGGGACCGCTGGTCGTCGATTTCTCGAGACGTAGGCCTGTGGTCCCGCTCCAGCGCTTCCTTGCGCCATTGGAACAATGACGCAAGGGCTCTCGCTTCCAGGTCCCATGGAGGGGTCTCGGCTAGGAGACATGCAGCCTCTCCGGAGATCGTGCGGTACCTCTTATTGTTTTGACGGCCAAGGTCCTCAACGGTCTATTAAGGAGCGTTGAGTTGTTGGCCGTCAACCGCGCCGCCCATACGGGAGCCCCGTATAGGGCCATACTCCGCACTGTAAGAATCGCCTGAAGTTAGTTGTTTTAAATCTGTAATGTAGCTGCAATATGTATTAAATTTACAAATGTTATAAAATTGATGTTAAATTTCAGTTGGAGCTTAATTTCGTTGGATGGATAGTAACATGTACGTTCATAGTACATCGAGTAACAGGTATAACGAGTACATTGTCATTAGATAATGTGAACAATCGAATTCCCACATCACTAATTATGTACCTATGGTATGTAGTTACATTACTGCTGCGATTGTACGTGATGGTGTTCGGACTTATTCGATAAATGGTACCTAGGCATTGTTAGCGCAACCTCTCTACTCATTTGGCGATAACAGTTGGAATTCTATGTTCAGTATGTTCTATGTTCAGATTACTAGCTGGTGCTTGCGACAATTTGCGATTTAAAAAAATAGCCTAAATATAGGGACGACTTTATTTGAGACCTACTAAATATACACACATTGATTAAGTCTAGCCGGGTTCTAAACATACGATCGATAAAATCTGTCCTGTCTGTTGGAATTTCGGTTTGAATTACGGTTTTTTCTAATGTGCCGATAACGGCAATACGCTTGTGGGACGTGGGACCAATAAAATTACTAACAAAGTGTGGGTGTATTGGTAGTGCACCTCTGCCTTCCCCTTCGGGAATATATGCGTGACGTATGTCCGTCGGTCTGTCTCTAAAATACCTGATTACCAACAGGCACTTCAATTTTACTTATTTGTATAGATATAATCGGAAGCTGATTATACATAATTATATACCTACTAAAAATATTTACATTAACAAAATATCGTTTAAAAAATCCTCCGCGTCATTGCCGACTGGGAAGATTCCCAGAATACTGGCTGTGTTGCCACGTTGGATGGCGATACTTATTCTTTGGGCCAGAAAATAGCCAGCCTTCTGATCCTGAGAAGCATCGATTAAGCGTTTAGCAATGTCTCTATAAAGGCGGCGAGCACTCGGACCCCATGACCCCAGTGTCTCAACCCCAAACGGCTCAAATATGTAATCACCTGCTAGGTTAGCATATTTACGCCGTCTGAGGCCTTCAGCCGATGCAGCAGCAGCGCCGGCACATCCGGATGTGCTTGGAAGGTACGAGTATGAAGGTGCTAAGGTGTCAACGCATGTAGCGTCCCACACCAAAGGCCTTCCCATCTTCCACGGTAGCAACGACATACCGTCCGGTCTCTTTCCATCGCTTCGTGCTAAACCATTTGGTTCACGTACGGCCGGAAGACCTGCGGTGGAAAGAGCCCTACGAATTATGTCGTTTAGAATAGCGTGCCGAGATATACGACCTGTGCTTCTGCTACTTTGAACATACTGTTCCTCATAATTCACAACTTTCACAATAGCACATTACTTATTTACGAGCCGAGTTCCTCAATTGTTGCGGCTAACTTATACAAGAAGACTTTAATAACTTTAACAAGAAGAATGCTACCTTCTTCAAACGTGCAATATTTTATTTAAATTTAGCATTTGGATAAAGATAGTGAATATAACTTAACAAATAAAAATTTTATTTTCGAAAAACGACAGTAAAAGTGTCGTTAGAAGTATTTTTGCCGTATTGTACGAGCGACGTGCGCCTTCGTTACTTTGGAAAAAAAATGCGTAGATGTATTTAATTAAGTCACAGCTTTAGCAAAAATATTTTTATTCACTCTAAAAACTAAATATTTTATAATACCCTGCCCGCTTGACAAATTATATACACAAAAACCTTCCTTGAGAACGACTCTATCCATTGGTGAAAACCGAATTAAAATCCGTTACGTAGTTTTATAGATCTAAGCATACATACGGCCGTAATCGACTTTGTTTTATAATAATGATATGCAGTGATAATTACCTATATTGAATTAAACCTTGAGTTGTGTAATTCTTGTCTAATGCTTTTGAATACTCGTACAAACGATGTCGAACGCAATTCTGGCTTATTGAGTAATATGAGAAATCTATATCCGTGTCAGTTTAGTACAGAAGAAGTTTGTTAGTAGGTGTCTGCATGTCTGCACTTAAAGCATCTTGAAACAACGTAAGTAATTAGTTTTTTAGCAAAGAACTTTCATAATCGGTTTGGTAGTTTCGGAACTTATACAATGAAAACATTCAAATCTTTCTTTTTAATATTGTAGGGAAATACATCAATCATATTTGGATTTGACTATTTTGTTTTGATAGCAAATAAATAAATACAGTGGTGAATAATATACGGCAATATGCGAGCATGTCATAACCTCGTCACAGTGACGTAAAACCCAGTGAAAGTAGATGCCTTGACGAGAATTTGATGCAATCTATAAAAACTCCCATTGCGATATGATGTGTAACAGTTATTGCGGTATTTTGGATAATTTACCAAAGAACTAAGTCTTTTTCGAATACTTTTCTTGTACCTATCATCATCATCACTACATATAATAAAACAAAGTCGCTTCCGTCCCGTCCGTAATGTATGCTTAGATCTTTAACACTACGCAACGGATTTTGATGCGGTTTTTAGCAATGGATAGAGGTGGCTCTCGAGGAAGGTTATGTGTATATAATTTGTCAAGCGGGACTGAGAATAAAAATTCAAACGGCCATAAATAAAATTCGTAACGTAGAAATACCTACTCTTATTTAGATTATTAAATAATTATTATGATTATCCATACAATTTTATACAAAATTCTCTTAAAAATATTATTTAAAAAAATGACTAAATCAACGTTTTGGGACTACTAGCAACTACAGATGCGGCTAGTTTTGAATTGACTTATTACAACGGACAAAATCCAGTAACTTAATTACTATAGTTCAACTTAATGTAGTTTTGTTTAATTTAACGTTACTAAGGATTTACTAAAAGTACAAAAAAAACTACCGACGTAGTTTACAAAACTAAACTACCGACGTAATTATATTGTAACTGATTGTAACATTAAATAATTACAGTTTAAACCAATGACGTCATTTGAGGGTTATTGCAATTGGCACTTGGGTATTTCCGTATAACCGCAGAATAGGTAATCGTTATAACTAAATTTAATGTAGGTAGGTACCTAGTCTAATGGATGTAGTCCAATCGAGATTTAGTCCTAAAGCGATCTAGTCATAAGTATTGAGATGTAGTCTTAATGATCCTAACCCTACTGGAGGAGGTTATAAGATATTATATTAAATACCCTAGTCTATAATTATCTTATGAACACACACACATAATGGATAACGTCTTTATTTACGAAGGGGTAACAGAGGCTGATCTCGCGTAGAGGGAGAGTCTGTTACTGTTTCAGAGCACTCTGAGTATATTCTGATAAACTGCGTACTATCACTTACTCACGGTGTTGATAGCGCCTCTTATTATTTAGAACAAATAGTTGTATGGATATCGTCGTGACGGGGTGGTTGGAGCCCTAAAAACTGGTATCTATAGAACTTTGATACGAATGGGTTGTGGAGGTCAAATGGCAGTCGTTTTATGGAAAATATCGAAAGCCGACGCCAAATGGGTTGGAAAGATTGTGAATGTTGAAGTATATCGTGTTTTTAGGGTTCTGTAGTTCTAATCTCGGAATCCTTATTAGTTACGTCATGTCTGTCCGTCCGTCTGTCTTCAACTTTCCTCTTAAAACAGTGAGTGCGAGAAACATTCAATTTTGCATGGATATGTGTATGTATTTAAAAGAAAATTATGAAATTTTTTTTTCGGGCCTTTTGGAAACAAATTCTGGTTACGTGTTTAAATTGTTTTTTTTCTCTCTTGCGTCTACCCCGGGGAGTGGGATATCATTAGATATAGATAGGTCTTTGAAAAACATAGCGAGGTTTCTTATACGAGATTTTTTGATTTAAGTATGCGCTTGCGAGATATTCAAGTTTATAGCAAATGTTTTTGGTAAAACAGACCCCCCCTTTCTAAAATCTAAACGGCTGGCTCATCAAATCTGAAAATATTTATGATGGTAGTCCCTGTAATGAACTTTCAAGGCAAACTATAAAGCATTAGACTACTTTGTTTCTTATGGAGTTAGAGATGCTTGGGTGACTATCGAACCCTATTCTATGCGTGGCCACACGCACTTGGCCTGTTTTTTATTGTTGATTTTAACCTGACATAGATTACTTTTATTACAAACATGGTATATTTCAAATATTCATGTTCTTTTGCCGAGCATCCGATATTTCGACACTTATTGCAAGCCGCATGTTCACGGAAATACTGTGGGTGGCTGGATTTCCGAATTAGAACATTAATTTGAAAATCATAAAACAAAATATTTTTTTATTTTATCAGTATATACATTTATTTACAATAAGAATTACAATATACAAAATAAACAAAATTATAGACTAAAAATATTTACATTACAAAATATCGTTTAAAAAATCCTCCGCGTCATTGCCGACTGGGAAGGTTCCCAGAATGCTAGCTGTGTTGCCACGTTGGATGGCGATACTTATTCTTTGGGCCAGAAAATAGCCAGCCTTCTGGTCCTGAGAAGCATCGATTAGGCGTTTAGCAATGTCTCTATAAAGGCGGCGAGCACTCGGACCCCATGACCCCAGTGTCTCAACCCTAAACGGCTCAAATATGTAATCACCTGCTAGGTTAGCATATTTACGCCGTTTAAAGCCTTCAGCCGATGCAGCAGCAGCGCCGGCACATCCGGATGTGCTTGGAAGGTGTGAAGGTGCTAAGGTGTCAACGCATGTAGCGTCCCACACCAAAGGCCTTCCCATCTTCCACGGTAGCAACGACATACCGTCCGGTCTCTTTCCATCGCTTCGTGCTAAATCATTTGGTTCGCGTAAAAAATATTATGTAAAATTTAAAATTTGATTCATTTAGAAAATGGAAATTCTTACTCTACATGTTAGGACCAAGGCAATCGAGTGGCGAATTTGAGTCTTCGTACGGATTGCATAGCCATAACCCGTACATACCTACTTGCTGCAGATGTTTACCTAAAAGATGTTTTTAATATAAAAAAATGAATTTTGGTATTAAAAAGATAGGGTAGCTAATTATTTAAAAGATTACAAAAATATATTTTTATTAAAACGGAGTTTCCAAGTTTCTTTGTTCCAGCATTTCTTTGAAACGTCTGCACCAGTTTGTACATCGGTTTTTATATTTATCTTCTAGACATCATTTAGTATATTTTTAATAATATTTTCATTTTCTTTTTGCAGGTAAAATGTGGCAGCCAAGCATTTTATTAATACCCATATTTCTGATACAAACTTATGCAGTAAGTATTAAAAAAAATGTAATTCCATCTTCATAAAAACCTAGAATTGACTGAAATGTTTCCACAAGGTTGATAGACCCTCGCAAAGGTCGAAGGAGGATGTGGTCGGTATCCAGGCGTCCTGTAACTTTTAGTGTCATAAGTCAGGATCTTAATTGAACAAAAAACAAGTCGTTTTGCAGCAAAATAAATGCTTATTTAGCTGCAAAACGACTTGTTATGCATAACGACTAATGCTAGTGATTCATCGAGGTAATAAAAGCTCAGATTGGTACACTGCAGTAGACTTTAAAATTTTTAAATAAACAAATTGCATCCAAACAAATAAAATACCAATATTATAGAGATAAATACTAATAATAATCCCAGTAATTTGTCCACGTGGGGTTTGGGAACGTGATAAATATACTACAAACGTGAATTCTAGATTTTTAATCAAAATATTGTATGTTTGACAATTTGTTTTGTCAGATTCTCAGCATGACTCCTTTCATACGTTGAATTAAACGATTTATCTCTGTCAGACCACCTCGAGAGTTTTGGAACATAGTAAATTATTGCGCGGTAACCAACTGTGACTCCTTTACTACCCTACTGAATCCACTGATATAAACGTCACACATGTATGGTTCCCGTGGGGTTCAGTCGTATATTAATGCGTGGATGCAAAATATTGGTTAACAAAATATAATTTTAAAATGACATGGTCATTACTATAACTTTTATTATGCACTAACAATAACAATAACAATCGTAATAGTAATAACAGTACACAAGTTTAATGTTGTTTACACAATTATTGGTTAACATAATTGTTAAATAGAAACATTGTTACCACCTACTTTGTATAACAAGTAGCAAGAATAGAAGAATAAAAAACAATTAATTTTCATGTGTGAAACTTAGAACCAACACGTGCAATGGAAATTTGTTGCAACCACTACGAGCCGGATAAGGCTTAAATTTTTTTAAAGTTTTTTTTTTATATTCATTTTGCCAAATTGACGCCGCCCGCCTTGTGGTAAGTCGTGGCGACGTCTAGCGATTGTGGGCCACTCTCACATCACACAATACTATAGAGAGCGGCCCTCAACTTGACGACCTACGATGTGCCTCTTCACGCTCGGCTTAAAGAACCCAGGGTTATATGTGGCGTGCACAAGCAGTGCGTTCCAGGCCACTATCGTTCAGCAGAGAAACGAACGTTTAAAACGTTCGGTTCTCGCGAAGATGCTATCCACTGTGTGGGAGTGGCATCTCTGCCCGGCACGCGTTGTTCGGGATCGGAAGGAAGAGGGTGGGATCAGATTCAAGAGCTCTTCAGAACACTCGCCTTGGTAAATACGGTAGAATGCGGCCAATGCGGAATGCTTCCCTTTGCCTCCGGACAATCTATAATACGGATAGCCCGTCGCCGCATAGCGTCGAGAAAGTCCAGCAAATACTTCGCGGAGCCGTCCCAAAGGTGAGTGCAGTATTCGACGCAGGGTCTAATCTGCGTCTTGTACAGCAGACACCTCTGGTGCGGTGTAAATAATCGCTTTACCTTATTCAGTATTCCTAGTTTCCGCGAAGCTAGCCCTATACATCTTTCGATGTAGTTTTTATTATTGAGTTCTCGACGAACGTCTATGCCAAGGATGTCAAGGTTGTCCTTCATTGGTAATAATGCATTCTGAAGAGAGGGTAGGGGAAGGAAAAGGGGTTTCTTCGCAGTAAATGCAAACGCCTGTGTTTTGCGGGCATTAAACTCGACCAGGTTCTCGGCACCCTATCGAGATCAGTCACGAGTTGTTGTCTATCTTCCTCAATCTCCGACCACCCCGCCGCCGGACGAGCCTAGTAGCTCCCGTGCAAAGTGTTGTCATCTGCATAACAATGAATGTTCCCGAGGGATAGCATATCATTGATATGCAGAAGGAAGAGAGTTGGTGACAGCACGGACCCCTACGGCACCCCAGCATTCACTTGCAAAAAGCGAGAAGCCTGGCCATCGCAGAGGACCCGCATTCGGCGTTCGTTCAGAAAGCTGGCCATCCAGCTGCACAGTTGAGGAGGTAGACCATATGCCGGAAGCTTGGAAAGGAGCTAAGCATGCCAGACTCTATCGAAGGCTTTGGCGATGTCCAGGCTAATCGCCAAGGACTCGCCGTGCCTTTCCATAGCCTCACCCCAGACATGCGTTACGATTGCCAGAAGATCACCCGTTGATCGTTTTGGCCTGAAGCCGTATTGGCGATCATTTATTAGCGAGTGATCTTCGAGGTATCGTATGAGCTGCTTGTTAATGATCAGCTCAAACACCTTGCAGATGACTGCGGTGACAGCTATGGGTCGATAGTTGCCTGGATAAGACCGATCGCCTTTCTTGGGGATCGGTTGTACGTTCGCCTCCTTCCAGACCTCCGGCACGATTCTTGTGGAGTAAGACAGGCGGTACAGACGAGTTAGTACACGAGACAACTCAGCTGCGCACTTCCGTAGTACCACCGCCGGAATGCCGTCAGGGCCACTGGCTTTCTGCGTGTCGAATGATCGCAGCACTGCCCGTACATCGCACTGCCTGAGTACAATGTCAGGCATAGTGTGGCCACAGTTGGCGATGGCGGGGGGCTGCAGGCCACGGTCGTCGACCCGGGAATTAGCTGCAAAGAGGTCTGCGAGCATATCCGCTTTCTCTTGGGCTTTGTGAGCCAGTGTTCCATCTGGGTAACGCAGCGGTGGCAGCGAGGGCTGACAAAAGTTAGATTGCACGGTTTTGGCCAGCTGCCAGTATCCACGGCTGCCCGTGGGATGGGAAGTGAGCTCCTTACCATGCCGCGCGACGCGCTGAGTATCCGCTCTCTTAAAGGCCCTCTTGCTGGATTTTGTCGCCCGGTTGTACGCTGCTTTGAGGTGGCCCATGTTTGGGTCGCGCACAGCCCGGGACCTGATCCAGGCGCGATATGCCGACTGTTTTTGTCGAACAGCTTTGGCACAATATCGCCCGAACCAGGGACGGGCTCTGCGGATACTGGCGACATCAGTGAAAGGGATGTAATATTTCATCCCTAAACTGATCTCAACAGCAATCGCAGAAGGCTTTCCGAAGGAGCCTTTCCTACAAAGCAGCGCTGGCTCCAGGGGACGGACGCATAATAATCGCGTAGACCGTCCCAATCCGCTGACGAGTAGTGCCATGGTCGTTGGGACATTTGTACAGCACGTGCAGGAGGTGACACTTTCATGCCAGCGTGAACCATACAGTGCAGTGGTCGGAACTACCCAATGGGGCTCCTACCGAAACACTGTACTGGGCTGGGCGATTCGTCAGCAGTAGATCCAGCAGAGCGGGCGCGTGATCTGACCTGTCTGGTATCCGGGTGATCCCGCATACCATCTGGGTCAGACTGTGGGAGAGAGCGAACGCGTGGGCGGCCCTACCCGCATGATCAGTCCTGAGGGACCCCAGCTATTCGATGTGATGGCCATTGAAGTCCTCCAGAAACACTAGGTCAGTGTTCGAGAACCACACCTGTGCATCATCAGCCGTCTCGCTGAGGTACTGGAAGAGCTTTGTTGTCTCAGAATCCCCTGTGTGGGAACGGTAGACGCACACGTAGATCTGGCTCATAGAGCCATGGTCTACGTGCAGCCAAAGGACAGAGTTGCAGGGGTTCTCAAGGCAGCGCAACCGGCGGCAGCAAACATCCGCCCTAACGAACACGCACACCCCGGCTTTATCTCGAAATTGTTCCTCGATGACATAACCGGTTTAACACAGGTAAGACGTATCGTCAGGGCGGCGTATTTGTGTCATTCATTTGGTGCAGCAGTAAGTGACAAAGCGCAGGGTCTAGCTTCGTCTAGAACCGTGTGGTTAGGTCGGAGCCGACCCGTCGGACGGAAGGGCTACCAAACCCCTCTGATGCAAGGCTGCCGCTACCCCACACCGGTTACCACCCGGAGCGGCGATCCCACATCAGGATTATGCGCAACATGTGGGGCAGCCTCCTGGAGTGGTTGGTCCCAGGCGGGCCCCATGACTGTGTTGCGGGCGGCCGCGGCAACGCCGTTGCTAAGGGTCTCCCTGGCCGGCGAATCGACCCACACCACCCACACTAGACTCCGCTTCGCGCCCACTGGTCCCATGCCTGCTGCACCATCCATCGCCCCGGGCCCGGCTGTGCAGCTGCTGAACCCCTAAAGCAACCCAGGCTGGGCTGCGTTACTTGGGGGGCTTTAGCACAGCTGCACGGTGGTACCCCCCCGAACCAACACTGTTGTACCACCTGGTACCCACGTAGGGGCCGAAGCCACTTCATAGGTACCGTAAATTAACGAGCCTCGTCCGTCGATCTGCAGGTGCGCCACTAGCAGGTGAGGTCGCTAGGGCCTTAAAAATGTTAGTAGAGCCCCTTTGCACCCAACGTATAATGAATGGCAAATAAACCACTGTGTGTCTAGTACCAGTTACTTACGTTAATTTGCTCGAAATACGTTTTCGTATTCCCCATATATTTTACACCAGCGCCCGTTGTGGTAACGTCAGGGAACTGTGTGAAATGTATGGAAGAATACGAAAACGTATTCAAACAACAAATTAACGTAAGGAACTGGTACTAAACACCCTGTTTACCTATTTGGAGATCGAAATTATTTTCTCGTTTTGAAAATCCCACGGGCAATACTTTACGCGTGATTGGGTTCCAAAGATCTTTCCTGAATGCTCAATTCTATTAAAACTTACACCATATTAAAAAGCAATTTGTTTATAATGAACCAAACTTACGTAGTAGTAGCGTAGTTATTTCCTACTAAACTTGCCAACTTTAAACGCGTACAATCCCCCAGAGCTTAGCTCTGGTGAACACAATACTTCATTTTAAACTAAAGTAACAAACTTTGTTCGTTTTACAATCGTGGTACATTCGGGATTAAAATAATGATATTAAATTACAAAACCAGCTAAGTGCATGTATAAAAACGACAAAAATATTCCGTTTGATGTATGGGGGCCCCCATAAGTATTTATTTTGTTTTATTTTTAGTATTTGTCGTTATACGAGTAGCGGCAACAGAAATACCTACATCATTTGTTAAAAAATCAACTGTCTAATGTTATAGGGAAAATCCAATCGACTACAAATAACTGTGGACAACACTAAGATACTAAGATACATCTTGTCCCCACTCTATGGGTGATACTGTATGAGAATGAATGGTAGTATTGACACTGTGTCACGGTGGCGAGGGTTGGAGAAGGGCTCATGGTCTAGTGGTAACCGACAAATTTTAGTTTAAGCAACATCTAGTCAGGCCGGTCTTAGAATGGGTGACCATTTCTTAAGACACTGAGACCCCTCCGTGTCTCGGAGAGCACGTTAAGCATTCGGTCCCGGTTGTCATACGAACATCTGTGGAAGTCGTTAGGGGTAGTTGGAGCCCTTAATCAAAAATTCGACCAGTCTAACTACAGAACTTCAATATCGCCCATGGATTGTGGAAGTCAGATGGCAGTTGCTTCACGGAAAATGTCGAAGGTCAGCCGAATCGCAGTTAAACTGGAAAACCGACCCCAACTGAGATGGGATAAGGCTCGGTGAATGATGATTGACACTGTGTTACGCTGGCTAATAATGTTTTGTTTGCTAAATATTTAAAATTGTATTTGTATAGTAAACGCTCCTATTCCCGTTAACGTCCCAGTAACCGGTAACGACACTTTTTCTATTTTCACAGTTTTCTACTTAAAATAAATTGTATTTTGTGTACAGCAACATATTTTTTTAGTAACATTTTAAATCATAACTAGCAACCCTTAGCGCAAACTGCGAAAGTAATAATTTTCTTTTTTTACTTTTTGTCAAATTTCTAATCTTATCGCACCACTTGAGACCACGACCTTTCCAACGGTGTGCCACACTTGACTGTGCGACTCTTAGTTTAGGAGGAGAAGCGGCTTCACTGGCGTATTATATACAAGGTGTCTCAAAAGAAAGTTTATATTTAGTGGATCGATAAAAAAAAAGTAAGCAGTGTATGGAACAAATGTTTATTAATTATTAAAATATACAATTTGGGAATTTGTTTCTTAAAAATAATATCGTCCAAATGTAGACCCTCGCGTTTGCGGCACTCATTTAAGCGAACAATAAAATTGTTCATGACGGCTCAGCAGGTTGACTCAGTTATGGCTGCTATTTCATGACGGATATTTTGTTTTAAATGTGCCAGGAAAGTCGGCTTGCTGGTGTAAACTTTAGATTTAAGATACCCCCCATAGGAAAAAGTCCATAGGGGTAAAATCAGAACTGCGTGGAGGCCAGTTTATGTCACCTCTCCTGGAGATCAATGTTGGCAAATGTTGAAAAGCGCTCAATTGCCTGATTTGCGAAGGCAAGCCTCTGACTGGAATTTTGGGGCTTTAATTCTTGCACCAATTGAATTTTGTAGGGGTGCAGCTTTTGATCGTTGTGTAAAATGTGTTGCAATGATAATCTATGCACATTTAAAGCACTTGCGCGCTTCTGAATTGAAAGGTTCGGATCGTGGAGGTTGTTAATCAGTATGTTGGTGACTGATTAACAACCTCCACGTTTTCTGCCGTTCTTGATGACCCTGGTCGTCAGTATTTTGGTTTTTCGAGCGTTGTACCGGTCTCTTCAAACTTTTTAACCCGTTTTCTTATAAGAGGAATGCTTGGCGCATCATTTAAGTGACGAAAACCTCGAATACTGCAGAATCTTCTACGCGCTACAGTCGCCGAATCACTGGTTTTGTGAAATTCGCGTACGCACAACGCGCGGCTCCTGAGAAACGCTCCATAGCGACTGCATTCCCAAGAACCACGCTACCGATATCCATAAACCCCGCGCCCCTCGGATGCGTTGCGCTCACGCAGTAAGCTTAATAAATATAAACTTTCTTTTGAGACACCGGTTATATAGATAGTGGAAACCCTGGCTTACAAGTTTTCGGGGAACTGTAGTATTTGAAAGCAAAGTTACGTATTTTAACATTTTTAGAAAAGTGCGCAGCTAAAATGATGAACCACGTTTGATTTTTGGTAAAGGAACTCTTTTTTATTAATACTTGAATAGGATAACTATCAATGTAATCTGAAATATTCGGCGAATTTAACTATAAAGTAAATGTTATTGCATTATACATCTATTGGTACTCACATACTACGTGTCCCAATCCCCGTTAAGAAATACCGGAACCTGGTACACACATTAGTTTAGCACCAGAACCCGTTAATGTATCCTTAGTCCCTTGACTTAAGTCTCATTTTCCTTTGACATAGTAATTTCTTTCATTTCTGGACACTAGGATCTAAAGTAGTAATAAAACGAAATCACGTCCACATAAAACCATTATTCTATTTAACATTAACTTAATAGTTAGTGTTTAATGAACTCATGAATCGTAATCAGTTCATGAGATACAGCATCATGACAGAAGGACAGACGGACGGACGGACAGCGGAGCCTTAGTAATAGGGTTCTGTTTTGGGTTCGGAATCCTAAAATGATGGGTACCGCAAGGTACCCAAATACTTACTTGCAACGTCTAAAACCAAAAGGTTTTGTTAACGGTCACGCTGCCAACAAACATTTCGACGTTTACTTCATTGCACGAATTTGGGAACGAGTTATTAAACTCAAAGCAAACATAGGTGTTTCCTTTGGGTTTAATAACTCGATCCCAGATTCGTGTGTTTAGTAGGCTAAAAGAGACAAAACAGCATTGTGTTGTGAGCACAGTTTGCTTTCGTATATAGATGTATGTATATAGATGTGAGAATTTATTTCAGTGCAGTGTAAATTACCGATATACAGATAGAAAGAGCAATATTCGCCGTTGAATCATTACATTGACGACGTACGTGTATAATGTATGCGGATTGCAAGAAGAATATGGAAAGGAATTTATTTTGAATCACTCAATGCTGATGCCTTAGATTGCTGAGGCTTTGCTACTTTGCTACTTTGATTTGAAACGTAGTTAATTTGCTTCATAGATTAAACCACATTTCTTTACACAGGAGCTTTGCTGGTCCCACTTCATAGAGGCCATTTGAGTACGTATTAGATTCCAATATAAACGAACCAAAGAAAATACGATAAATTGCTATGGTACTTTATGTGATAATATATACAAAAGCAATGTACAAAGGTAATTTATAAAACAAATATGCAACCGGAATGATAAGACTAATTTTAATGATCATGTTACATGTTTGTGTGGTCATGCTATTATTAAGGGTAATCAAAATGTGTAACATAAATATACCTTAGGTAGGTATATGTTACACATTATGATTACCTCGTATTATTCAATTCCATAATACTTAACCATGCATAGCATGAAGGTCTTTATTTTTGTCGACAATAATGTAATCAAAAAACCACATTATTCTCAAGGTCTAAATTAAAAAAATATAATAAAGCGGTACCTCTAAATCTCTAAATTAAAAAAATATAATAAAGTAATACCTATACCTATACCAGGTATAGTTCAGAAGTTACCTACGTAATACAGGGTGAGTACTCAAACTTAACCCTTTCATTGACCGGGAAGGTATCCTTAGAGTCGGTGGTAGGTTAAGTAATTCGCAACTCGACTACGGTCAAAAACACCCTATACTCTTACCTAATAAAAACTCAATTATTAATCTCATTATCGATCATTACCACATCACTAATCTACACACGGGTCCATCCCTCTTACTCGCATTACTCAGACAAAAGTTCTGGATTTTATCCGCTAGAAATCTAGTTCGTCAACGCGTACACAATTGTAACACCTGTTTTAGGTTAAAACCTAAGTGTACTTTCCCACGCATGGGTGATTTACCCACCTATCGAGTATCGCAAGCCAAAGCATTTGTCTACACTGCCGTGGACTATGCTGGCCCATTCTATATTACTCACATTCGACGCAGAGGAGTTAAAAGCCATAAGGCCTATGTGTGTCTTGTCACCAAAGCTATACACTTAGAACTCGTCTCAGATCTCAGTTCAGAGTTGTTCCTCGCCGCTTTTAAACGCTTCATCAGTAGACGAGGCCCCGTCTCGATGATTTATAGTGATGGTGGTACTAATTTTATAGGTGCAAAACGTAAATTGAATGAAATTTACGAGTTGCTACAATCCTCTTCGCATCAAAATTACATAGGTAATTATCTCTTAAACAATAAAATTCAATTTAAGCACAGCTCTATGGGCCTCATTTCAATTCGTTGCCTGAAACAAATGTTTCAAGCACGAAAACGCACCTCTTTAAGACCATCGGTTCTCAAATATTAACCTATGAAGAGTTCACGACGGTCCTGGTTCAAATTGAAGGCTTATTAAATAGCCGCCCGCTATGTGTTTTGAGTGCGGAACCTGACATTTCCGCGTTAACTCCAAATCATTTTCTTAACGTCACTCCGATGCAGTTTCTTCCTCCTGAAGATTTCACTAATCAGCCTGACAATCGTCTGTCACGTTATCAGCTGGTATGCAAACTCACGCATGACTTCTGGCGTCGTTGGAGCCAAGAATATCTCACCTCGCTTCAACAGCGAGTGAAATGGGCCAAGTCGTCAGAAGACATTAAATTGGGCACGGTTGTTGTTATCAAGTATAACAACGCCCATCCGCTTTGTTGGCCACTTGGAGTTATAGAAGGACTCCATCCTGGCAAGGACAATGTGGTACGCGTCGTCAAAGTCCGTACAACTTCTGGAAGTTATGTACGTCCAGTAGTCAGGGTTTGCCCGTTGCCTACGCAATAAATTAGACTACTGTTTAATTTATTTAGTTTAAGATCTAGTCTTACAATTTACGCTAACTCTTTAGATTAAGTTATTTAAACGCTACACACGTTTACTCCATATCTCTACGCACGCATACGCTACGCACGATGTGAACGCTACCGCTACGCAATTCATTATAGAGGAAAACCTCTAGCCCGGCAAACTTGGCTTCGCCAAAAATCACATTTATTTATAATGAATGCATTTTATACGCACGCAACACTATACGCATAATCATTCACTCACTCTTCCAAAATCCTACTCTTGCTCTTCCCAGTCCTTTGAGAGTCGCCATATTGACCGCACCCGCAAAACGCTTACGCATACGCATCGCCATTCCCCGTGGAATTTCCCGTGGGCCCTCGCTTTCAACGCCGCGTGTGAAGTACAGGAAATCAAACCGAACATTATCCAATAAAAAGTGACGTGCAAAAACTTTCCCCCAAAGTGTTCCTTCCAACGCTTTCGAGGATCTAGGAAGACCAGCAGAGACGGACGTGCCCAGGAACACCACGTAACCAGATTCAGGTACCTCTCAATCCTTGCCTCGCCAGTGAGTACTAATATATTTCTAGTGAACGGGAACTTTTATGTTTACTATAGGCCAGTGCCTCCGAGTTCGATGATCGATTCGATGCGATCATAGGAAATTAAAACAATAAATGATATACAGGGCTATTTTAAAAGCGTAAGACCGTTTAGGCGCTGTCTCCACGAACGAGAGAATCGCGGCGATATTATCGTCGTGCCACGTATTTCTATACACTCTCAATGAACGCGTCTCCACACGGCGATGTTATCGCGGCGATAGAAATACAGACTCGTCGCGATTCTCTCGCTCGTGGAAACAGCGCCTATGGTACCGTTTCTGTAGGTCAGATGAAGCAAGTTTTGTTTTACGAGTTTTAAAATTCTTTAATATTTTATTTCCATACAAAAATGAATATATCGACATTGACCGTGTATACACAATACTACTAAGCCCGGAAAATAATAGGCTCAGCGGAAGCAAAAATGTAATATGATCGCCTCTGTCTAACCCTTCAAGGATAAAGATGTGCTTTGTATGTGTGCGTGTGTAAACTCGCGTAAATGTTTGTTGACAATCTTAGACGATAAGTGTAAATCGTTTGTGTGCCAACTCCTCCAAAACGGCTCGACCGATTTTGACCAAATTTGCCATGCTGGTCGACATCATACACGGAACATTTGCAATTAGTAGCATGCATTGCATACCTAGTTATTGTGTCGGCTCTTAGTTGTATAGCTATGGTGGGGGGTCCGCGACAGCATGAATGAATGTTTGTACTGTGCTTGTACATAGAGTTAAGAACTACTAAAGGATCCATCCAACATAAAATGGCTTTTTTGGTAATACTATATAATAGTTTCAAAATTTCATTCGCATTAAGCGTCTAGAAAACAGTAAGGTACCTCTATATTTTCCCTTTACCTAACAAGGTATCGATTATTTTCCCTACCAGTGTTTGAAATACTACGCATGATTTGTCATAATTAATTAAAGTTTTGTAATGTTAGTCGGATCTGTTGAAACAGCTGGCGGAAACCACAGGAGCAACAGAGTAGCAATAACTCTGTTGCATGCTGATATATATTGCTCAATGTGATCTATTAATAATACAAGGCATCGATTTCGTACAAGGTATACTCGTACCAGGAATCTGAACTGAGTAATGGAACTGCTAAAATAGCACTATAAAGGACCTACATAAAATAGAAGATAAAAAGAGTAAAAAAGGTTTATGTTTCGAATGTCCACCTATTACAACGAACTATTTCAAAATTTACTGTTGCCTGGAGAGTTCGTTCCGATTTCTAGGTTTAGTTGTTTTATTTAAAAAAGTAAGTTTGTATTTTACTTTTCGGTCTTGGTAGCAGCACAGAATACGTATAGGTATACTAGGTAATAGGTAGTCTATACTAATATTGTAAAGAGGAAATATTTTATTGTGTGTTTGAAGTGAAAAGGCTCCGTAACTACCGATATGATTAGGAAAAATCTTTCACTGATATGTAGCTACATTATCCTTGATATAGGCTACTTTTTCCTGGTATAGTGTTCCTACATGAAACAGGAACAAGAAAACTATATCATGCGGGCGCAGCCGAGCTTATTCTCAGTCAAAAACTGGAGAGAGGACTTTTTTTTCGTGAATTATTGTAGGTGTATTTATCATATAAATACCTACATTATGTGCCGGCGCTACTACTGCATCGGCTGAAGGCCGTTTTTGTCTTAATTTTGGTAAATAGGTAGGTACAGTTCGCGAGGGATAAGCGGAGCTTTGCATTTGTGTGAGTGACCACGAAAAGTAGAGTAAAACCATTGACATATATTCTACGTAGTACATATATATCGATGGGTAAAACTCTTTTTGTAGCTGCGTGTACAACACATGTGTGGGTAAAACAGGTCACATTATAAGTTCACGTACACTGCGCTTACTTAATTTACAACAGAAAGTAAAACATGCTAACAATGAAATACACCAAATACAATAATTTATTGGTTGTGAAGTAACAGTGGAATACTGCATTTTTTACATAAGAAACGCTGGTATCAGGTTTGAAAAAAAACCATTACCAAGAAAACCAATTCTCAAACTTTTCTCTTCACACTTTATTACCTAATAAATAAGTACCATGGTCGTTCGTGGTCTCACGCTACTTATTCAACACAAAAATTATTACCAGTATAGTTTACATTAACCTTCACCTGATGTAAATAACTTTATTGTCATGCAGAAATTGTGGATCTAACTATTTTTACCTACCTACCCACTGTAAGATAGAAAACGTAGTGATTATGATACTGTTTGCAAGATAGTTTATTGTCTCCGAAGGGGAGGCATTTCTTTTCATTGTCCGTCCGCATTTAAAAAACGGCACGCACATGTGATTTAGATAATTCCTTTTGCATACCGTCCTGCTTGATTATTAGAAGAAGTGCCAGGGTAACTTTTTGTGTCCGGAAGTATTCTGTAACTACCCATTGAAGACAGGAGTGTAACGGGAGAAAGCCGTTCTCCGACCTTATTATTATTATTTCCAACGGGGACGCCGGCAGCCGGACGGACGATTCACCCGCGAATTTTGCGGGCCATTTCGTCCATTTCCCCGACCTTAGCTTCATCATCACAGCCTATTTGGCAGGCCATAGGCCTCCCATTTTTAAATTCAAATTTAGTCTACATGTATCACGCTGGCCGGACGGGTTGGTAAAGGGTTTTGTGAACTTTTGTGTCAAGTAATCCTTCTCTAAACATACTTTTATATTTTTTAAATGAATGAATTCATTTCAAACTCTTTGGACTATAAATAAAAAATAACAAAATCACTTGCTGGAAAATTTCCTTTGCCTCTCGTTTTCCAATTTCAAAAATGTAACTAAGTACACCATTTTAGTTCACATTTCCTCGAATGATATGTCACAACAAATGCAAAAAAGTGCCAATTTTAACCTAACACTGGAACGGTTTTTACTTTAATGTACCGTAGTATGTTAGGTACATGTTTTTCACAGAACTCTAGCGGTATATAGCTGCTATTCTCGACACTTGATTTAATTTAGAAGGAATATATCGAGTTCTACGTCGAGTTATTTAGATCTCTAGAATGCCAGCCCAGGGCAAAATTGGATTGATAAGGACGGCTTCGCTGGCGTGGTCGGTAGTGCATCTGCTTTCGACTCCGAAAACACCTGTCTCGGGTTCGATTCCCGGGTGGATTTAAATATTTGTGTGATCCACAAATGTTTGTTTCGGAGTTTAGGTGCTTTCTATGCACCTATATTATGTATGTAAGTTTTTAGAAATGTAACATTAACTAAATAATGTATATACTTACCTGCTCCTTCTATCAAGTTCATTTTAATGACCTAACAATAAAAATTACTTCAGTAAAATTAAATACAACTTAGCTAAAGAACTAATAAATTAAATACAAAATTAACTAATACCTAACACATTTCGAATGTCGAAACAAACTATTCAACCTATTTAGGCTAACAAATTAGTATGGTCTACTTAAAAGGTTTTCAACTGTAACAAATTAATGTCCCCATTTTACATTAATTGAATTCCTCAAAAATCTATTCGGGTTAAACTAGTGATCAATTTTGACATGCCGTTGAAATAACATACATGCTCCGAAACCATTATTACATGTAAAATATTCTTAGCACCTCCTAAAGGGTCGGAAAAATTTAAGAGATGAGAGGTAGATGGTATGATAGTAGAGGAAGATGAATGAATCATTTTTTTTTAAAGTCGCTCCTACGTCCATTGCCGGGCGTCTCTGGTACGCACCAGGAGGTATTTCCAGTAGCGCCCGGGGCGGTTCGAGTGGCGCCCTGGGCGGTTCGAGTGGCGCCCGGCGGATGAATGGATCATGAGATAAAATTTATTTACAATAAGAATTACAATATACTTACATAATTATATACAAAAAATATTTACATTAAAAAATATCGTTTTAAAAATCCACCGCGTCATTGCCGACTGGGAAGGTTCCCAGAATGCTGGCTATGTTGCTACGTTGGATGGCGATACTTATTCTTTGGGCAAGAAAATAGCCAGCCTTCTGGTCCTGAGAAGCATGGATCATTGATAAAGATGTAAAATATAATTTTAATATTAAACTTTTCCATGACCGATTTAAATTAAACGTTGCAGTGTTTGCCTCAAAAGTTTTTAATTGACTGCTTCCTACTCCTAGGCCTCTTCAGATTTCGCGTCTACGAGGATACCAATCAAAGAATCAAGAATCAAAGAATCAATTTCATTTATTCAGTTTAGGCACATAAAGAGCACATATGAATGTCAAAATTTTACAATTTTGTCAAGTAATATTATAAAAATACTAAATTAAGTAAGTACATAAATAACCATTAGAAAATGATTCTTTCGCTGGTTCGGTAAGTTGGTTCTCCTGAGAAGAGACCAGCAAGAAACTCAGGTAGATTATCCATTTTCTTTTTAATATTGTTTTGTTTACATTGTTACAATTAGTTTCTATTGTATTATACGAGTGGCCAACAACAGAAGATTAGGGTGACCATGCATTTTTATCATTAAGATATTCGTCTACATTATAGTAGCCTTTCATCATCAAACATTTTTTAACTACTATTTTAAACTTATTAAGAGGCATGTCAACCAAATCCTGAGGAATTTTATTATAAATTTTTATACATTTGCCAACAAACGAATTACCAACTTTATGAAGTCTAATTTTTGTCATTGCCAATTTATTTTTATTTCTTGTATTAAAATTATGGTTATCGGAATTTTTTTTGAATAGATCTATGTTCTTCCGTACATATAAGATGTTGTCGTAAACATATTGAGAAGCAACTGTTAAAATATTAATTTCTTTAAATAATTCTTTCAGCGAGTCACGGGGTCCGAGTCTATAGATTGCTCGTATAGCTCGTTTCTGTAATATGAATATTGTCTCAATATCGGCAGCTGAGCCCCACAGCAGCAGACCATATGACATAACGCTATGAAAGTAGCTAAAATAAACTAATCGTGCCGTTTTTTCGTCAGTCAGAGACCTTATCTTTCTAACCGCATAGGCAGCTGAGCTAAGTCTTCCTGCCAAGGCTGTGATATGAAGACCCCATTGTAGTTTACTATCTAGAGTTATCCCAAGAAAAACTGTGGTATTGACTATTTGAACTAATTCATTATTCATAGTAATATGAGTATCCACCTGTCTAACATTGGGCATAGTAAATTTTACACATTTTGTTTTCTTCGCATTGAGCAGCAAGTTGTTACTTGTGAACCAATGCAATATTTCCGAAAGGGTATTATTTACATCGTCAAGTGCTACTTTTTGTCTATCACTTTTAAAAATTAATGATGTGTCATCAGCAAATAATACTATCTCACAAAGATTTTTAGTGAAATAAGGAAGATCGTTTACGTATATTAAGAATAAAAGGGGTCCTAATATAGAGCCCTGGGGTACTCCCATGACTAATGAGGCGCCAGAAGAGTCGGTGCCATTAATGTTTACTTTTTGTACTCTACCAGTGAGGTAAGACTCGAGTAAGCCAAGTGAGCTGTTCGAAACACCATAATAACCTAATTTTAGTAGCAAAGTCCCATGATCAACACAATCAAAAGCTTTTGATAGATCACAAAATATACCAATAGCATCCTGCTTTTCCTCCCAAGCATCAAATATATGTTTCACAAGTGCAACTCCTGCATCCGTTGTGTTCCTGCCTTTAGTGAAACCAAACTGTTTGTTATGAAGTAACTTATTGTCTGTAAAATGTGAAAGCAATTGATTAAATATTATTTTTTCAAAAATTTTACTGAGGGATGGGAGTATGGAAATAGGTCGAAAATTTGAAGGATCACTTTTGTCTCCTGCTTTAAATAAAGGATTGATTTTACTGTACTTCATAAGATGAGGAAACTGATTTTCATCTATACATTTATTGAACGTTACGGAGAACGGACGTCGACGATATACGAACGTCGGCAGCCGTTGTAAATATTACGATTATTCTACGTCTTAAAGACTACTTGGTATGCTGGGAACGTAAAACCATAAAAATGTGCGTACCTACCCATCTACGAATAGTGATCACTTTTTTCATGGTTCTGATACACTAACGAATGTTCTACGTGAGTGCTTGACTCTACGTATGGGGTCTTTGTACTACTATATAATCTGTGGTATTGGTAGAGATATACCTGGACTAATAGTGATTAAATTATGTTAAAGCTGAAAAGCACGAGAACATTTCAAATCTGCCAAGAATCACTTGAATCACAAGAACTTGATTTTTTTTTATTCTTTTGCCAGTCGTCTCTGATACGCACGCAGAAGGTATTTCCAGTGGCGTCCGACGGACTTTGACCACCTGTGTGTCCTCTTCGGGGCATTGATCGGTATGAGAATCCTGCGTCGTTTGGGTAGGGTTTTTTCCCGCGCCGGTGAGTGAATATGGTTGCGTGATATATAATTTTACTAATGATTGTGATAATTGCTGTGCGTCGCATATTAAAGTTGCATGTCACGCGAAATTATGACGCATTACATCTGAGATAATGTAATGATGCAATCTAACAGGTTGCAACTGTGACTAGTATAATAACAATATTAATTATAGCTTAAACATAGCTACAACATAGAATAGAATAGAATAGAATAGAATAGAATAGAATAGAATATACTTTATTGTACACCAATACAAATACAAAAAAAAAATACACAATAAAAAAATACAGAAACTTGTTATCAATTTAGTATATCCAAATGGCGGCCTTATCATCAAGAGTGATCTCTTACAAGCAACCTTGGGATGGACATAAGTAGAATCAAAAACTTAACTAACTAAGTAGGTATCTGCTATGATATATGATTGCTTTCTAACTTGCAATAGTTTTCACTCCGATAGTAAGATTGTTGGATTGTTGGTCGCCCTATGGTCGAACAGTAGACCTCGTGTAAATGAAATACATTTTTTGAGATTTACCCCTCATCCCCCCTCCCGAATAAAAAAAACTCACACAAAATATTCTTTACAGTAATGGAATACTTGTGTCAAATTTGACCTTATTTACCCCATTTTCCCCGCAATCCAAAAAATCTCACTACGAAAAAATTGTATTAAATCAAGGAACACTTGTGCTAAGTTTCGTAAAGATCGAATAAAAACTGTGGCTGCTAGTCCGGAAGCCACATACAGACGACGGACAAAAGCAATGATGCAAAATGTCCAAAGCCTCGCTTCGCTTGCTCAGTCAATAAAAGAGTCCTTCTTTTATCTTACCAATTGAGACGCTACTGAGAAGTCGCAGTTACAACATATTTCATGACACAGTCGTTTACCGATCTACGTATGCCATAAATGTCCTTTATGGTGTTAGAACAAAAGGCATGAATAACTTTATTTATATGGCAAATGATAAGTGGCTAATGATGAGTATAATATATTTAATTCCTTTCAGGTGGATCAATACAAAGAATAATAAATTAAACTACCATGTGGAATTCTCAATAAATAAGAACACGAGTCATTGTTTACTTAGTTTATTGTAGGAGTTTTTTATTAAATTTAACAAATAGTTTTATTTATTTACAATAAGAATTACAATATACATAATATTAGTTTAATATTTTATAAATACGTATTTGGTCGACGAAATAACCAGATTTCTATTTTTATGCTAGGCTTATGTTACCGCCGGGCGCCACTGCAAATACCTTCTGCGTGCGTACCAGAGACGCCCAGCAACGGACGTGAGAGTCCGGCCACTCTCACGTCCGTTGCTGAGCGTCTCTGGTCTTGGGCCCCGGAATAAAAAAAAATGCTCATGTTAAGGTCGGCACTTAACATGAGCATTTTTTTATACGACTACTATAAGCCAAGGTTGTAATTTATTTTTGTTTTCTTCGTGCTTATATTACATATTGCTATTTCGGCTTCTTCATTACAACCACTCACAGGTACCTACGTATACCTAAGAATTACAAAATAATATTTATACTTAGGTGCAGAGATTTTCTTCAGACATCTTTTTAATAAAGATAAGTTTATCATAATCATGTCATCATCACTACATTATTATAAAACAAAGTTGCTTCCGTCCGTATGTAGGTAGGTATGCTTAGATCTTTTAAACTACGCCACAGATTTTGATGCGGATTTCACTAAAGGACAGAGTGGTTCTCGAGGAAGGTTTTTGTCCATTTTTGAAGCGGGGAAGCCGCGGACGTCCGCTAGTACGAGTAAGTATCTAATAAATAACTTTTTGCACTTTTAAGCCTAGGTACGTAATAAGTGTAAAATACAAGTTTCTCAGGCAAAACCTGTATATGGGCATAATTTTAACTTATTTTTTTAAACTTTATTGAAAATTAAAATATTTTAATGCTTGGCGTCAGATTTGAAAACTTTCCGTAAAGTAGAAATTAACTGCCATACTCATAGTTACAGTTCCGGTCGGGGGCGGACCTGTCGAATATTATTAGTGAAACGGTCACTGTTGTGTAACCTGTTGTTCCTGCGATACTCATATGTTTCTGTATATTGTTTTGTGTTTAGCGCTAAGTTTACTCTAGTATCAATTTTATCTTTTGCCTTAGAATTGTTTGTTATTGTCTATACAGTCAATGTGCACACACATCCACATTCTGACCTCGCTGAGGGAGGAAACATGGCATACATTGTATACACATATTATTTTTCATTTTCACTAATCACATCATTGCATACTACTCACATTACATTGAAAACTACACAAATAACATTATTTCAAGGGTGGTTTTTCATTCTCACTGTTCAAATAATGCACCCTAAGTGCAGTGCCCCAAGGATAAATATTCATTCATCTTATAGCTGCTATACTCAATTATATTCTTTTTTATTCTCATCTGTATATTAAATTCAGTATTAATATTAATTGTTCTTGACATAAATGCTCAATAACAGATATTTAAAATTTGGTCTACTAAATACAGGCTCACTCTCAACCAAACAAGAGGAGTTCAGGGTGGCCATGCTACATCACGCTGTAGACATAATGGCCATAAACGAGACCTGGCTGAAGGAGGGCCAGGAAGCTAGAGCACCTGTGGTGCAGGGTTATAAGCTTCGGCACATTCCGAGACCTATGAGCGTTAAGAAGGGGAGAGGGGGAGGGGTCGCTTTCTACGTCAGATCTGGAATCACTGCTAGAACTAGGGTGCACCCCATAACCCCGAATGTTGAGCAGATGTGGATCACCCTTAGCATCATGGGTAAAACGTTGCTAGTAGGTACCGGCTATCGCCCTCCATGGCTTGACTTGGATGTGTTTCTGGGCGGTTTAACAGACAGTATCGTGGCCCTGGCCCCGTATGACCATGTGGTGCTGTTGGGGGATTTAAATGTAGATATGCAGATGGTGGGTGAGAGTAACGTGCGGAAACTCACTGACTTCCTCACCTGTATGAGTTTGGTACAGGTGGTTCAGAGGCCAACACACTTTACAGACAGCTCGGCCACGCTGATTGATGTAATATGCACGGATATTAGGACGGGCACAGTCACAGTGGATCACATTCCGGAGTTGGGCCGTCACTCGGTTGTGGTGTGTGATACAATAATTAAGAAACCCAAGCTCATACCACGCACCGTCACCTACAGACCATTGAGGGATATTCTGGTGGAGCGATTTGAGGAGGATAGACATAGTTTACGCTGGATGATGGCTGGTGGTGGGCAGGATGTGAATGCTATGGTTCTGTCTTTTAACTCATACATGCTGCATCTGTTCAACCTCCATTCTCCAGAAAAAACCAAGACCTTTAGAGCACCCCCTACGCCGTGGATCACGGACAACATTCGTCTGTTGTTCCGCCTGCGAGACCGGGCTAGGGCGAGGTACCGTAGTACTGGATTGGACCGGCACCGCATTTACTACACAGATCTAAAACATCTAGCAGATAAATCATTGCGAAATGAAAAGTCGGCTTACTTTGGAGACAAAATAAATTCTCAAGTCAAAGACCCTAAAGTACTATGGCAAAATCTAAAGACCGATATCATACCAGACCATAAGGACAGAATACTGCCAGCTCATTTTGACGATGCTGACGCAATCAACAAGGCTTTCTTGAGTGTGCCAGGGAAATCAACATTATCTATCTCACAGCTGACATTTTTTGAGTATAACAAGTGCACTACGAAGCAGTTTAGTCTGAGGACTGTGAGTAAGGAGGAGGTGCTAAAGATAATCAACAGTATCAATACCAATGCGCGAGGCGTTGACGGGATCGGCAAGGAGATGCTCTCCATGGTACTGCCATCGGCGCTGCAGGCTGTGACGGACATTGTCAATACCTCCATTGCGTCTCAAAAGTACCCCGATCAGTGGCGATGCGCAATTGTTCGACCAATAGCAAAGGTGAGTAACCCACAACACTATAAGGATTTAAGGCTGATAAGCATATTACCATGTTTATCAAAGGTGTTAGAGAGAGTGGTACACACGCAACTATCGGACTACCTGGAGGCAAATAACCTTTTGCCTGAGTTACAATCAGGCTTCCGTAAGGGCCGGAGCACGGCCACGGCCTTGACTGATGTAGTGGGAAATATTCTTGAGTCCAGGGACGTTGGGGAAGGCACTATCCTGGTGCTCCTGGACTTTTCCCGCGCTTTTGACACCATTGACTGCACACTGTTGCTGTCAAAGCTCTCCTATTTTGGATTCAGCAGAGAAACGGTACAGTGGTTCTACAGCTACCTGGTAGGTAGAACGCAATGTGTGGAGATACAGAGGGAAGACGGTACTCGGATTTCCTCCCCTCCCTGCCAGGTGCCCAAGGGGGTGCCCCAGGGATCCATATTGGGACCTCTTTTGTACATACTGTACAGTGCAGACATTGTAAACTCAATCAGGAGCTGTGGATACCACATATATGCTGATGACACCCAGCTCTACAAGACTTTCAAGCCCACTGAGGCAGCAGCTGCAATAGCAGCTATAAATGAGGATTTGGCAAGTGTAGTGACGTGGGCAGGGCAAAATTCACTTATGCTTAACCCATCTAAGTCAAAATTTATGGTCCTCGGCTCCAAAAACCAAGTAAAGACTATAATAGAGATGGACCCGATCATTACTGTTATGGGGAAGAGGATAGAGAGGGTTGATGCTGTGGCTAATCTGGGACTCATCATGGATTCGGAGTTGCGGTTCGAATCTCATATTAACAAAGTCGTAAGTAACTGCTTTTATAGACTAAAAGTTCTATATAACATCCGACAGTTTTTAAGTGAGCCCGTGCGAAAGGTTTTGGTTGAGAGTCTTGTTTTGTCAAAATTTAATTACTGTGACACTGTTTATGGCCCTTGTCTACTTAGGAGGACGGAGAAGCTGATACAGCGGGTCCAAAATGCTTGCTGCCGCTACTGCATAGATATTCCCAGACGTGGCCATGTAACTCCCTATCTAAATGATCTCAGGTTACTTAGGATGGCCGCAAGGAGAAGGATCCATTTAGCCAGTCTGTTGTTTGGCGTGGTAAATACACAAAAACCGGCGTACCTCTTTAACAAACTTAGCTGGAGACATGATAAGCAGTGGTATAGCAGGAGGTCAGGGCTGCCCCCTCTATCATTGCCTAGGTATAGAACTGCGGCCTTTAGGGGAAGTTTCAGGCTTGCCGGGACACACTGCTGGAATGTGTTGTCCCCACCAATTCGCGCTCTGAAAACAAAATTAACTTTTATACGCTGTCTTAAGATTTTATACATGGTGGAGCAGCTGAATCCACCTTAGACACACCACATCCCGAAACATTTTTACTCTTTATATTTATTATTATTATTTTAATCTTATAATGTATAATTATGATACATAAAAACGCATGTCCGTGCCAATTGAGTAGAACGCTTTATATATTTATGGATATTTGTTTATCTGGTACGGACTACTCTATTCTATTCTCATTGTATTGTTTTGGAATGATTCGGCTGGGTATAAATCTAAAACACTTACTGATATCTTTGTTTACATAATATTGAGTCTCCAAACTAAGAGTATATATTTTATTACTTATGAATTATATTTATATATTTAAATATCTTACCCTAAGTTTTAGGGCGACGTGGAGGGTGGGTACTGTCATGGACGGCACGTGACCGGGTGTCCAGTCCCTGATATTGTTTTTCCGTGCAACCTTTGGGGGGTAGCCCTGACCCTTTTCTGTGAGCCACTCTTGATGGCGGAGTCGCGTCTCCGATGCATGGGTAGCGGTGTAGTATAGGTACTAACAGAATCAGTTTGTGCGCGTCGGCGCCGCTCGCAAGTGTAGACAATTTCTTATAATATGCACATGACACGATGCAACACAACAAGGAATACGACACGACATGCGGTACACTACACAAATGCGCATTTTTGTTACGAATGGTCGACTTGTTTACTGGCCGCAATATAGGCTGAATTTTTAAAAAAGCCCGGACAGATGGATGTCAAAATATCCGTTTCGATCGAGCGCGCGTCATGTCCTATATATTTTGTAAGTAAGCAAGTGTCATTGTTTTCCGTCATTCATTTCGATCATTCACTGAATGGAAGCGAAGGGAAGGTGGTAAAACGCTCTTGTGTTGGCATGGACGTGCCATAATATTTACAAGTTCTGAAGTTGTGATTGTTAATACCTATGTTTTTTGTAATATTTTTTTTTTTCTTTCTATCTTTTGTTTTCTTTCTCTTTGTTTGCTTGTGTTCGCGTGACGTTTTTCATTTCAATGTAACTACTATCCGGCCGTCCCTGAAAACCAGCGCTGTCTGTTTTGCACCACCACGCAGACAGCATTACGCTGAGGGACAGCCGTTTATTCCACACTAGTGTATTTATATGTATTTATTTATGGTTCATATTTTTTTTTTTGTATTTTTTTTTTTTTAGTTTTTGTATTTTTTGTAACCTGGGTGGAATAATAAATCTTTCTTTCTTTCTTTTCTTTCTACAAAGGTAAATGTTCATACGAAACTTGTGGAAACTACCAAGTTTGTGGTTCATTTTATTATGCGCTGGAAGTTTCCTATAACAACGTTCACCTCGTAGGTTCCGGGTTATTAACATAACTAACTTAATTTATCCGTAATGTTTTCTTTCGTTCAACGTCTTTATAATACTGTGTATTTTATATAAGTATCAAGGTTGAAGTAAAGTTAAAAAACTAATAAAAGAGAACGGTTACCAAAACTTTTACATTTTTGACCGAATATTTTTGTTATCCAACTTTTGATTTGAGTAAATGAATGGGGTGATTCCCTTCCTTATATTGTTAGACAAAAAATGGAAAACAAAAATAACAAGATAGATAAAGAGGTCGTGACATGGAAGCATGAATTGATTGTATTGTTCGATGACATATAGTGGAAAAAGGATTGAGGCTTCGTTGAATAGGTAAAACTGATTGCAAGAGATGGCATCGCCTATTAAAAAAATATACGTTTGTTTGTAAATACCCAATGACACAAATAGTGAGGCAGATGAATATCGTTGGGATTATCCATCAGAGGGCGTACCACGCGTATGGTACGCGTTGGTACCACGGTACGCTCGAAATAGACGTCAAGGCGTCATTATTAAAACGATGGAATTAGTGGTCGCCCATATGGTTCATTAGTAGACCTCGCGAACATGAAAAGCTTGTTTTAGGCTTTTCCCCTCAATCCAAAACGCTCACGATGAAAACAATAACACATACACACAAATATCACGCCTATATCCCGAAGGGGTAGGCAGAGGTGCATTAAACACCCACAATTTGCCAGTATTTTCAGTCCCACGTAATACGGAGCAAGCCTATTAGCATCACCGGGCACACGTCCAAAATGGCCGAATGAATTTAATAAAAAGTAGCGTAGTAGCGTAATTTTGAAAAAAAAACTGAAACTCGTTGCCTTGCGATGAAATGTTGATGAACAACAAAATCTTACGTGCCAGCCACTGTGGCACAGCCAATTGAAGTCCTGGGCGTCTCGGACTACATTGAAAACAATAAATCTATTTAAAATCAAAGAACACTAACACAACACTTAATCGATGCTTCGCAGGACCAGAAGACTGCCTATGTTCTGGCCCAAAGAATAAGAACCGTCATCCAACGTGACAACACAGCCAGCATTCTGGGAACCTTCCCAGTCAGCAATGACGCAAAGGATTTTTTAAACAATTTTTGTATTTTAAATATTTTTGGTACATAATTATGTATGCTTATTGTAATTCTTTTTGTAAATAAGTAAATGTATTACATACACTAAAACAAGTTAAAAATATGGCAAAAGTTTGCCATATATTTTAGAGTTTAGAAAGTTTCTTCATAAAATCTAAAAAAAAAAAAAAAGTTCAACATCACTTTAGAGGTCTTTGACCATGCTGAGTTGATTGCAGCTGGTCTTGAGTCTCTATTACCGTTCTTGATTTGACCTCGTTTCAACCTTGACCTTGAGATCAGAGGTCAAAGGTCAAGTTCATTTTAGAGGTCTTTGACCATGCTGAGTTGATTGCAGCTGGTCTTGAGTATAACTATTATCATTCACGATTTGACCTCGTTTTGACCTTGACCTTGAGATTAGAGGTCAAAGGTCAAGTTCATGTCTTTGTCATGGTCTTTGACCATGCTGAGTCGATTGGCGTTTACACTGAGTCTCTAGCTCTTACCGTTCTCGAGTTGAAAGTAGTTCACGTACGGACGGACGGACGGACGGACGGACATTACTGTTGTATAAGAGATTTTCGTTTTGAAAACTCTAAAAAAGGAACACTTGAACTAAATCTCCACCAGAGATTGGATATAAAATGACAGCCAGCCCGGAACACACAGAGACAAAGCAAAATCTCGAAATGTAGACGCCTCGCTCGCTCGGTCTAAAAGTCAAATCAAATGTACAATATTCAATCATAGGGAGAAACAAAGGTCGACTAAGCTAGTCAGTCAGCTCAGTCAGGTATTAGTACTTGAACATGGCTTTGTGTGCCTTCTTGCAAAACGCATTGTACGCTATGTGAACATAATGGATTACAATCTGTGCTACCTGTTTCCTGTGAACAGTTGCATTAATATATTTTTGTATTTCAAAGCAATGAGTTTAGCTTAAACTATTCTTAAAATATTACGAAAGAAATTATAAATAGATCACAAAAACTGATGTCATCGGCGGGACTCGAACCCACGGCCTTTCACTAACAGGGGGACTGCTCTGACCAACTGAGCTACGATGACCACTACCGACGACATCGAATTTTTGCTTCATTTCATATTCATAATTTCTACATCGCGCTATTGTTGCATTAATGTTCATGGTTTTACTATTTTATTTTTTTATTTATATGGAGGACTAATTGCCAAACTTATACTTAAGTCATTTTTTATTACTACAAGTGCTATACAATACTAGACTTCTGGACTTCGGGAGCTTTGTTTAGAAAATTTATTTTTCAATTTTCTTTATTACTCTTTTATTTTTCATCCAATCCAAAAAATATAATTCACATGTTATTCATTGTAAGCAAGGAGTGTGTGTGTAAAGTTTCATGAAAATACGGCCGCAAACATGATCTGACAGAACCCGTAGATGTAGAGATGTAGTGGTACAGACGAAAGAAATTCTCCCCAGTCTGCAAGTTGAAACGGAGACTTCGGTCGCTTCGCTCCCTCAGTCAATAAGTCAAGTACAATAATGTGGACCAACAGATTACCTCACTTTATTACACTTAGAAGATGGTTTTGTACTTAATACAATTCTTACCTCTATAATAAAAGTAAGAAACGTACCTATATTTGTAAAGTACAAAGATAATTCCAGTTTAAGGTTGTTCATCAATCAAACACAATTTAGTCTTCTTTCTACTCTACTATATTACAGTAAAACAGTAGAAATTATGTCTGTAAATTGAAGAAAATTTAAAAATCAAATTCGTATAATTTATGATAGTGTCGGTTTTTACCATAGATATAGTATGTAGATACACAAAGACATTTCAGAGGCGATCCCAAAACCAAAATGCAAATGTGTGGGTGAAATAGTGTCGTGTACACTATGGAATACGCAAAATATCGATAAAAATTGAGTGTTACATGGGGCACACTAAAAATTTTTTTAAACGTTGCAACCTTCTTAGTAATAAAAAAAAACAATTGGCGGGAAATCATTTGTCAATTGTTTTTTATCACACATCAAAGTTCTACGTATGCAACGAAAATAGAATTAAGTCGAAAAGATGTTAGAGCGATGATTTTTTATGATTTTAAAATTTCTCTCTCTCCGCAAGACTGTGCACCTCGTCTTCAAAATGCTTTTGGGAGAGAAGCACCTTGTTTGAGCACCGTGAGGCGATGGTTTGCTGAATTTGAGAGAGGTCGAGTTTCTTTACATGACGAATTTTGTGAAGGGCGGCCTTCAACTGCCGTCAACGAAAATAATGTGGCTACTGTTAAGCAATTAATTGAAGAAAGTTTGTTGCAAAGGGGCCCTTCTTACATCTATCGGGCCCCAGCGACCTCACCTGCTAGTGGCGCACCTGCTGATTAACGGACGAGGTTCGTATATTACGGTACCCATGTGTTGGCTTTGGCCCCTACGTGGATACCAGGTGGTACAACAGTGTTGGTCCGGGGGGGTACCACCGTGCAGCTGTGCTAAAGCCCCCCAAGTAACCCAGCCCAGGCTGGGTTGCGTTAGGGTTTCAGCAGCTGCACTGCCGGGCCCGGGGCGGTGTATGGTGCGGCAGACAGGGGTCCAGTGGGGGCGAAGCGGAGTCTAGTGTGGGTGGTGTGGGTCGATTCGCCGGCCAGGGAGACCCTTAGCAACGGCGTTGCCGCGGCCGCCCGCAACATAGTCATGGGGCCCGCCTGGGACCAACCACCCCAGTAGGCTGCCCCACATGTTGCGCATAATCCTGTTGTGGGGTCGCCGCTCCGGGTGGTAACCGGTGTGGGGTAGCGGCGGCCTTGCATCAGGGGGGTTTGGGAGCCCTTCCGTCCGGCGGGTCGGCTCCGACCTAACCACACGGTTCTAGACGAAGCTAGCCTCTGCACTTTGTCACTTACTGCCGCACCAAATATCGCCCTGTCTTCACGCTTCCCCATATTTCACAATGACAGTGCAACAAGAGAATAGACGGTACACAGCGGCCCCTAGAAACCCCACAAAGTTGACTTCGTTTGAGGTGGAGTTCGCGAATATCCGCGGACTCCATGCAAACCTCGATACCGTCCACCATCACCTGGAGTCGGCACGGCCTTCTGTGATGTTCCTAACGGAGACACAGATACGCCGCCCTGACGACACGTCGTACCTCTGTTACCCGGGCTATATCATTGAGGAACAATTCCGCGATAAAGCCGGGGTGTGCGTGTTCGTTAGGGTGGATGTTTGCTGCCGCCGGTTGCGCTGTCTGGAGAACCCCTCCTACTCCGTCCTTTGGCTGCACGTGGATCATGGCTCCATGAGCCAGATCTACGTGTGCGTCTACCGCTCCCACACAGGGGACACTGGGACAACAAGGCTTTTCGAATACCTCAGCGAGATGGCTGACGATGCGCAGGTGCGGTTCCCGAACGCTGACCTGGTTTTCCTGGGGGACTTTAACGGTCATCACGTTGAGTGGCTGGGGTCCCTTAGGACCGATCATGCGGGACGAACCGCCCATGCATTCGCTCTCTCCCACGGGCTGACCCAGATGGTACGGGGGATCACCCGGATACCTGACAGGTCAGACCACACGCCCGTCTTGCTGGATCTACTACTGACGAGTCGTCCAGCCGAGTACAGTGTGTCGGTACGCGCCCCACTGGGCACATCCGACCACTGTGTGGTGCACGCCAGCTTCCAAGTGCCACCGCCTGCTCGTGCTGAACAAATGACTCGACGACTATGGCACTACTCGTCGGCAGACTGGGACGGTCTCCGCGATTACTTTGCGTCCGTCCCGTGGAGCCAGCGCTGCTTTGTAGGGAAGGCGCCTTCGGATAGCGCTGCTGCCATTGCTGGCGAGATCAGTCTAGGGATAGAATATTATATCCCTTTCACTGATGTCGCCAGCATCCGCAAAGCTCGCCCCTGTTTTGGGCGTGAATGTGCCGAGGCTGTCCAGAAAAAACAGTCGGCATATCGCGCCTGGGTCAGGGCTCGGGCGGCACGTGACCCGAACGTGAACCGCCTCAAAGCAGCGTACAATCGGGCCACTAGGTTCAGCAAGAGGGCCTTCAAGGGAGCGGATGCCCAGCGCGTCGCGCGGCTTGGTCAGGAGCTCACATCCCATCCCACGGGCAGCCGTGGATACTGGCAACTGGCCAAAGCCGTTCAATCAAATTTTTGTCAACCCTCGCTGCCACCACTGCGTTTTCCTGATGGATCACTGGCTCACAAAGCCCAAGATAAGGCGGACATGCTCGCAGACCTCTTTGCGGCTAATTCCCGGGTCGATGACCGTGGCCTGCAGCCCCCCGCCATCGCCAACTGTGGCCACACTATGCCTGATATTGTTATCAGGCAATGTGATGTACGGGCAGTGCTGCGGTCACTCGACACGCGGAAAGCCAGTGGCCCTGACGGCATTCCGGCGGTGGTGCTACGAAAATGTGCTGCTGAGTTGTCTCCAGTATTAACGCGTCTGTACCGCCTGTCATACTCTACAGGCCTCGTGCCGGAGGCCTGGAAGGAGGCGAACGTACAACCGATCCCCAAGAAAGGGGATCGATCCGATCCAGGCAACTATCGACCCATAGCTGTCACCTCAGTCATTTGCAAGGTGCTCGAGCTTCTTATTAATAAGCAGCTCATGCGATACCTGGAGGATCACTCGCTAATCAATGATCGGCAATATGGCTTCAGGCCAAAACGATCAACGGGTGACCTCCTGGCATTCGTCACGCATGTATGGGGTGAGGCTATGGAAAAGTTCGGCGAGTCCTTGGCTATTAGCCTGGACATCGCCAAAGCTTTCGATAGGGTCTGGCATGCTTCGCTCCTTTCCAAGCTTCCGGCATATGGTCTACCTCCTCAACTGTGCAGCTGGATTGCCAGTTTTTTAAACGAGCGCCGAGTGCGGGTCCTCTGCGATGGCCAGGCTTCTCGCTTTTTGCAAGTGAATGCCGGGGTACCGCAGGGGTCCGTACTGTCACCAACTCTCTTTCCTCTGCATATCAATGATATGCTTTCCCTCGGGAACATTCATTGCTATGCAGATGACAGTACATTGCACGGGAGTTACTCGGTTCGTCCGACGGCGGGGCGATCTGTGATAGAGGAGGAGAGACGACATCTCGTGGGTGATCTCGACCGAAACCTCGACAGTATCTCCCAATGGGGTGCCGAGAACTTGGTCGAGTTCAATGCCCACAAAACACAGGCGTGTGCATTTACAGCGAAAAAATTCCCTTTCCTTCCCCTACCCACTCTTCAGAATGCAATATTACCAATGAAGGACAATCTAGACATCCTTGGCATAGACGTTCGTCGAGAGCTCAATAACACAAAATACATTGAGAGATGTATTGGGCTAGCTTCGCGGAAACTAGGAATACTGAACAAGGTAAAGCGATTCTTTACACCGCACCAGAGGTGTCTGCTGTACAACACGCAGATTAGACCCTGCGTTGAATACTGCTCTCACCTCTGGGACGGCTCCGCGAAGTATTTGCTGGACGCACTCGACGCTATGCAGCGACAGCTGTTCGCATTATAGACTGTCCGGAGGTAACGGGAAGCCTTGAGCCGCTAGCCCAGCGCCGAACAATTGCTTCCTTGGCCGCGTTCTACCGTATTTACCACGGTGAGTGTTCTGAAGAGCTCTTCAACCTGATCCCACCCTCTCCCTTCCGATACCGAACAACGCGTGCCGGGCAGAGATGTCACCCTCATACCGTGGAAACCGTCTTCGCGAGAACCGAGCGTTTTAAACGATCGTTTCTCTGCCGAACGATGGTGGCTTGGAACGCCCTGCCTGCGCACGTGTTTCCTCCAACATATAACCCTGGGCTCTTTAAACGAAGCGTGAAGAGGCACATTACAGGGTCGTCAAGTTGAGGGCCACTCTCTATAGTATTCCTGTGTACTGTGAGAGTCGCCCTCAATTGCCAGACGTCGCTTCAGCTTACCATCAGGCGAGTGGCGTCAATTTGTCGACCTAAATATAAAAAAAAAAAAAAAAAAAAAACCCGCGGATTACCTATGAGACAATTCGAGGACTATTGGGGATTGGTATGAGTCAAATCTAGAAAATTTTACACGAAGAATTGAAAGTTCGGAAAATTTGTTGTCGTTGGATCACTCATGAACTGACAGCGGAGCAGAAGCGGGCTCGCGTAGAATGGTGCTCTTAGATGTTGCTGAAGTACGACCACGGACATTCTAATGCTGTTTATGACATTGTCGCAGGAGACGAAACGTGGATTTATTGTTTTGAACCCGAAAAAAAACAGCAATCTTGTGAATGGGTGTGAATGTCTAACCTCGCACTGGCATTAGTTAAAAAAATCCGACCAAGTGCGTGGGTCACGCAAAGAATAGGGTTCCGTAGTCATGTTTTTAGCCTATAACTCTAACTAACAAAGTTATCTGATCTGTTATAGTTTTTCTTGAAAGTTTAATTACATAGAATCATGATTTTTTAAGATGTTTTGAGCCAGCCGTTTAGCTTTTAGATTAAACTTTGCTTAAGGAAGCTTTGTTTGCCGGGCGCCACTGGAAGCCGGGCGCCACTGGAAATACGTTCTGCTTGTAACCAGAGACGCCCGGCAACGGACGTTAGAGCGGCCGCGGCCCTGGGCCGCGGAACTGAAAAAAAAGGAAGCTTTGTTTAACGAAAACATGGGCTTTAAAGTTGAATGTCTCGAAAACGGATTCTTAAACCAAAAATTTGTCTTCGCAACTTGTAAATAATATAACTTGTAACTTGTAAATAGACTTTTTGGACTCATGGACCATGTAGCAACACATTAGAGAAAGAATGACAACATGATTTAATGCTAAAATAATAAGTCGTTAAACATTACGACAATTTAATTTAAAATAAAATAATATTATATTCTCTTCATAATGCAACAGAAAAAAAAGAAGCTTTTTTTACATTATTTACATTAAAAAATTAACAAAAAATTTATGTGGTGGGTCAAAAAGTCTGAAAACCAATCCTTTAATAATTTAATAATTTGAAGCTCGTGGTGAGTCCGTACCGTCAGGTGTGCTTTCGTTGGGCGGAGACATAATATGCCTATGTACAGTCAGCTACAAAAGTTGATGAACACAATCAATTTTCCGGACATTGTCGTGACAAGAGGAGAAAATAATCGTGTCATTAGTAGTTTACAATAAACAGTTAACAACATTTTTTGCACAAGTCACTGAAAATTAATGCGAAATTAAGCGAAATTGAATGTGTTCATCAACTTTTGTAGCTGACTGTACATAAGAAGACACTGATCTTGAGGTAGTTTAATCTGTAGGAAAATTAATATTAAAATTTAGTTAACTATAGTCTTTTTCACTATCCTTACATAGGGAGGGACGGACAGACTTTGTTTATACTGTTATGATTTTATGAAATTCAAATAAAAATTTGTCTAATCTAATCTAAAATAATCATTCCGAAAAACAGGCGGGAACATATAACATTCTACTTCTATTTGACATAGTTTATCGATATATCGATAATCGTGACGAGGTGGTCAAGCCCTATCTTAAAAAGACTTTCTTCTATTTTACGTTATTTAAGATTAATTCTTCATTGTGAATAGGAAATATTACTGTACAATGCAAGGGTAGTCAATGTACTATGATTAGAACTTTTTACTTATTTCATAAATACAAAACATAAACAAATATCTGTTATTTAAGAATTGCTGGAAAATTTTGTATTTATCTGTGAAACGTGTAATTATTTGGATTGTCGGCTTTAGTCACATTACAATTACTTATACAACAAGACACCAAGGCTCTTAAATACACTTTTATTGAAAACAACACAAGGATTCGCTTATATTTTATAAATCTAATTTTCGCCAGTTTACAAGAGAAATTATCTTTTTGTTATTTGGAAAACTACGGAAAATTGTTGGCACTGACACTGACACACATAGATTTTAGTACGTCATCGCCTATCTTTATTACTCATAGGCAATGTTCGAATGATGATGACTTCTCCGGACTTCTCTTTCCCACACTCTGTAGGTCTATTAAGGGAGCGAAGCGAGCGCCATCCATCCAAAGTATCTGGTTTTTACGGATAGATTAGTTTCAGCTCAGGGGAACATTAGGCTTTGTTTGACAACAAAAGACAAGAAATTTTAATTTTAATTTTTTTGTTCAGTTACTGGAATCAATTTTATCTCTTCTTGGTTAATCAAATGCTTCTCTTTGAAGCCAATTACTCGGCCAATTTTGTAATTTTTTTAATGTAAATTAGCACTGCAAATTGTCATCACTAGGTACTAGTTATACAAGTAGCTGCTTGGAATCTTAATGTGACTTTCTGAATTTTAATTTATTATTTTACCAAACAATTGTGACGCTTTTTCAAACAATCAAAAGAGTGTCAGTTGTTGACGGATGAACACACATATATTTAGTACCTATATATATATAGCGTTAAGAATAAGATCTAGAAGGAAGGTTTCTTACTAAATTACGTATTGACCATTTGTGTGTAGACACCATTGTAATAAGCACCTTTTATCCCGGTAATGTGTATCGGATTTGGGAACGAGAAAAGTATTTCACAAAATCTTTTAATGTATCCATGATGACTGGTCCTTAAGTGGGCCTGTTGTTGTGAATGTTTTGACAAATTTTACGTGTTTGTCAACTAATTTAATAGTCTAAGGCCAAAGCCATCTACGTGTTTGACTTGTTTGATAAAAAAATGGATTGTCGTAATGTTTAAGTAAACACCACTCAAACACTACGACACTGTTTCAGCAAAACGTTTAACAATTTGCCCCTTATTATTGCGATAAATTCAATAAATTAACAAACCGGATTGTGTTAAGTACAATTTATGGCTCACCTCTATAAAATTTCCATTAGTTTAGTCTCTCGCGCCAAATTTGCTCAAATTACCCGCGTAAAAGGAATTAACGCGGTGCATTAACATTTTAAAGTTGTGATCTATTTTTAATTGTTTTATTATTTACACAATGGTTTCAGTGGTTGATATTATGTGAATGTTAAGTATGATGAACTGAATTTTACCTGATAGGTGGCAATTTAAGTACTTCGATGTTTGGCTGCTGTGTCATCATAGCTAGATCTCTGAGGCCCAAGTCATCCTCAACGGATCTCACCTGTGGGGCTTGCCCCTGCCTGCAGACGGACGTGGCACTGACACATTATAGGTCCTTGGCAACAGCGCAGCGGCGAATGCCGGGCCATATGTAGAACAGTGGGCGTACCTAAATATCCTTTATAATTTACGAAGAGCATAATTAAAATCTAATAGTTGCAACTGAATGAAACGAACTAGCTTAAAACGTATTCACACAATCAATTTTTCAGCTTGTATTTTCTTTCAGTGCCATATAATCTTTGAATCTGAGGTTCTCAAGTAATAAAATGATGTTTGACCATTTAAAAACAGTTTGTTTTGCGTATAATCTTTTATTTAGCTTTCTCTTATGAAGTAGGCTTTAATTTCTAAAATGCTATTTACCTAATTTTTCTTTATACTAATGTTGAATTATTCATTATACGCAATAATTTCTTTACAGGCTCCACAGTTTGTTACTTTCAAAGAAGGCAAATTGGGTGTAAACTTTGGTGGATATCACGCAGCCGTTGGCCTCGGTGGATTATTAGGTAAGTAGATATAAATTTTAAAATCTGTTAGAACTGTTTTGGCTACCTTCTATCAAATATTTTTTATCGATTGTTAGTAAGACGTTGAAGAGTACCACTAAGTACCAAGTATTACCCAGTTACTCTTGTTGTATAAGCAAATTACTGCCTATAAAAAAGTTTCTCTGGCAAATATATTTTAGATTATCAAGTAGGTACATAAACAATCCAATGACATGTTGATGATACTTATCTCGCAACGTTTTTGCTAAAAGAGGCACTTGTAGTTCTAAAATGATTAAAGTCTTGACTATTGTGTCTACAAATGACTTTAATATTTATAATAGTGTTTTTTACATCTACAAAATTAAATATTTTTCTTCTGTTTTTCTGGTCATCATAACACAATTTATGCACAGAATAGAGAATACTACGTAATATAGGTTGTGCGATTAGTAAATTATCTGTAGGTAAGTACTAGTATAATAATATGCTGTTACTTACCTACCTATTAAATGGTCATATAAATTTTGTGTTTACTGATTATGCAGGTGGTCAAAGTGGTGCTGGAGGTGGTCTTTTTGCCGAAGCTGGTACACCATATGGTCAAGAAGCCAAAGCTGGATTAGGAGGATCGACTGGAGGTAACGGTGGTGGCCCTGCTGGTAAGACATTTAATGTGGTTGGTTAATCTTTATGGAGTGTATCCACACTAAAGAAACTAATATTTATTTATTTATTTATATATTCTTTATTGTAACGAAAAGGTAGTAGTGGGCGTAGTTAAATAAACTTACATAATATGAATACATAGTAAAGGTAGGTACATACTTGCACACACACACACACAGATATTTGTCCCATCCAATCCATTTATAATAAATAGATATTCTATACTAGAATGCTCGTCTTTTATATTCCAAAATCTGAGCTGTAAACAATTGTTAATAACTAAAAACCTGATGCCAGGATGACCAAATAACTTCTGATTCCACAATGTGAGTCTTTTGGTTTTTTCGAACATCACTTTGGTTAGGTTATCTGACATATTTATGTATTTGAAAGAAATAAGTTAGAGGGGCTGTGATCGAGTGGTAACCGACAATATTAACACATTGCAAAGGTTAAGCAACATCGGCTCAGGCCGGTCTTATGATGGGTGACCATTTCTTAAAATAAAATAAAATAAAATATTGAGAACACTGAGACCCCTCCTTGCCACGGAGAGCATGTTAAGCCGTCGGTCCCGGTTGTCATACGAACATCTATGGCAGTCGACAGGGGGAGTTGGAGCCCTATATCAAAAATACGATCGGTCTAACCACAGAACTTCGCTTATGGGCTGTGGAGGTCAGATGGCAGTCGCTTCAAGGAAAATATCGAAGTTCAACCGATTCGTAGTTAGAGTGGAAAGCCGACCCCAACTGCGTTGGGAAAAGGTTCGGTGGATGAGTGAAAGAAATGAGTTTGCTTCTATTATTCTTACATATTTAGGTTTCCTACAGTTTAAAATCCTTGGCTTGCTTCATGGTCCTCTTTCATATCAAGTCTTTCCCTAAGAAAAGCGAACGGGAAACAAACAACGAGAGCAATTCCGAATGCGTTCATTAACTTCGTTAGTTTCCAACAATGGTATATATTTATACTTTCAGGAGGATTATATGCTGGAGCCACTGCTGGGGGAAATGTCAAAGCTGAAGCAGGCCTTGCAGGTGAAATAGTTGGCGATAAATTAGCAGGAGGAGGATATTCTTCAGCATCATCTGGCGGCCATTATTCCGGCCTGGTAGGTGATAAGTTAGCAAAAGCTAAAAAAAAAGAAGAAAGACCAAAGTCAATAAAAAGGCGTTAAAATTGAAACAGATAGATAGAGCAGTACAGTGACTACTATAACAATGTTTGTACAGAGAATGCGGAATTATCTACTTAAACTTTTCGGAATAATTGGGTTGTGTTTTCTTACATAGAGTATTAGGTATAATTTAATTAATTTTCTTATAAATTTTGTTACAACACAATGTATATTTATTGAGTGAATCTACAATCTATGAAGTCTGCAATCATTATTTTAAAATATTTCGATAATACTACTCTCAAACTGAAGTATTTTTTTCTCACAATTCAAATACATATAAGACTTTTGTGGTTAGTTGGAAATTTAAGTTAACTGCTGACAAATAAATTAAAATAACGCGGTCACTATTACCTTATAAGTGGACCGCATCTTTTTCACTAGAAGTGAAACCAGTTCTAAGAAGCCTCGACTGCAAGTGAAATAACACCAGGATTTTGTAGTAAAGTACTCGCAGTCGTAGTTGGTAGTAAAATAACGTAATTTTATTTTCTGTGAGCACATTATACATTTTTTCTTTTTATTCAGTTTAATTCAGTCAAAGCATACAAGCCAACATGCTGTGTATGAATTGTGGCTTATGTATGGTTAATAACAGAATCGAGGTAAAATACGGCGTTTTCTAAGTGCATGCTTTTACAATGCACAACCATAAAAGAGTTCTAACTCGTGGATTTAGTTTTTCACTATTAGTTTCATTCTGCAATAAGACTTGCATGGTGCTTTTAGAAAGATTTTAGTTCATGCATATTTGATTTCACTTTATGATACCTATTTCTATATACGAGTATATTCTACATATATATAGAATATACTCGTATATTCTACATATATTCTACATATATATAGAATATACTCGTATATTCTACATTAGTTAGATAGCTCTGCAGCAGATCACATCAATTTTCTTTTACTCTACCTGGTATTAAACTAATAGACCATTTTCATATTTTAGATTGGAACTACAGCTGTAAAGGAATTTAAAGTACCTATAAATGAAGCTAATAATGAAATTGTACCCGCCTCTAAACCATACGCAGAGGCCAAGTTTGATGTGAAAGCTGAAGTTCAGCCTTCTATTATTGTTAAAGAAGTAAGTACCTAACCGCAGATTTATTATTCATACAGTACATCTTCGTGATTTGCTTTAGATAATCATATGTTCTGATATAATGGTATGCTGAGCACTGCCAAAATTAGTATTTTTTTATTAACTGTTTAGGTATACGCTGAGCCGCCACCATCAAAAACGGTTGAAAAAGCTGTTATCTATACGCATAAACCACACAAGCATAACTTTAGAAAAACAGCTTACGTCGGTGGATATGTAGGTGCTGGAGCTCACGCTGGTGGTATGGTGCAACCAACTGAATTTAAAACCATTCAACCGATCGAAAGAAGATCAGATGTTGTTGCTGAAGCAGAAGTACATGCTAATGCAGGATCAGATTACCATCCTAAACATGGAGGTGCTGGTGAAGTTAGTTATACAAAAAAAGTAACTGTACAGAGAAATCCTACATTTTTCCAAGACATTTTCAATGTAAGTAATTTTGGTTTCTTCCAAAAACTTCTTTAAATATTGTCAGAGTTTAACAATATTCAATGACATTTTCAGATCCCAATTGCAACCTTGAAAGCAGTCAATAGCTTTTTAACTAATGCTGCTGGAAGTACAAGTGTATCATTACAAAAGTCAGCATCGGTGCAAGCAGGTGGTTTTTATTAGACTAAGACTTTTAATACTGCTACAACTCATTTTGTAATTTAAGTGTTAAGAATACTATTATTGTAAAATACTTTTTTACAATTTTTATTACAAAATTTAATATAAGTTGATCAATCTGTTTTGAACAAGATTTTTGCGTAAATTCCGGCAAAATGTAAAATCCAATCAGTGTTTAATACCTTATACACGCTACGCAGAATATTCCACTATCATAAACACCATCGATATGATGTTAGAAATAGTTAGTTTTCACATGTTATGGCTTAGACTTTCCAACATTAATTTTATTCATTTTTGTCTAAATTTATGTTCATCAAACTTTCTACAGAAACCAATTTAGCAACATCGAAGCATGTGCCTGAATCAAAATCAGTTGCATCATCATCGGAAGCACACATATCGGTAGAGACCCCGAGTGCTACCAAATTCATTGACGATATCTTTTCCGTAAGTTCATAATAACCCATCTACTATTTAAGCCTTCATTTAACAGCCACTAGTATGCTAACTAAATATATTATGCGCTTCTTAACTTGCATGTAATACTATACCTCTATTATTTCTTGTATTACTAACAACTCTAGTTATTTATCATATGTTCTCTTTCAACATTCATCATTTTAGTTTTCGTTCTTGTACTTGGGTAAATTATGGTCACTTATAATATAGACGCTAAGTAAGTTTCATGGATTTTTAGTATTCTGCATTAGTTTGAAGAAACTTACAATATGATAGATTTAAAATAACAAAATTGTTTTGAATATTTTAATTTACTAGTTCTTGTAATCGTGGTCTTCTACATTAAGCCAAATTCAGGTCATAATAATCCCTATTCTGTAGTCAGGTATAATATACTTAATATAAATAAATGTCATTGTTGTAAACATTTATTATTTGTGATATTATTCTTTGATTATTTATACCTAAAAATAAAATAAAATAAAATATGTCATATAGGTAGATGACATTATACATAATCAAAGCTATTATTATAACTTGAATTGGTCGTGTTTAATAATACGTGACTGACTGAATAAGTGGAATTTTGAAATAAGTATTTTTAACGACAAAGATATTGTGAGCTGCAAGGAAAGGATTTTATGTTATTCGCATTCTACAGAGATGAAATTAGAGTAATGCTGTTGTATGCACGTATCAATTTCATTAAATACTTTAATTAAAGTAAAACTTTTAGTATCTGAACATTTTTATTCTTGATATTCATCTAAATATTTAAGATTCAGAATGTGTTGGTAGGTCAGTATGTATGTATAGGGTACCTAAATTAAAAACCACTGAACCGATTCAAGCAGTTATAATGTTCCTGCTCTCCTTTAGATTGCTTTATCTCCGGTACTGTTTTCCCATGGGGGAATTATGAATAAAAATAACTATACCACTTGGATGGGGCGACTCATTAGTCAATCAGCCATACACACAATAAAAACAAATGTTTCAACATAGTCAAGTATAAAGAAAGGATTTTTGACAAGTAATATTTTCACGTGAAGAAAGTTGCGAGCATTTGCTATTTGCTTATTAAACATACATACAAATAGCCTTGACACAATAGTTTAAACCTCGAACTGTAGAATTATTGTGCAAGTTGGTAATGTGCACTATCCTTAATTATATAGACTCGCATTTCGAAATATACGCAACAATAAATCAGTCCGCAAGATTTCTAAAAGAAACAACCGCTGTAAAATAAATGATAGAACGTTTCTAATGAATGTGATCTAGTTTCAAACTAAGTACAGCTTGTGCTATGAGGACTGGTAACTCAAACTACATTGTACAAGTACTGTTTGTTTGTAAACACAGAAGTAAGTATATACCGAAAATAAACACTTAAAGCAACCAACCCAGTAGGGTAAATCAATTACCTATTAAATACGCCACGGCCACCGGAGCAGTATTTTTTTTTTTGATTAGGATTGCTTTCTCCTGACCACACTTTTAGAAGTATTAGTAGTGAAAAACTGTTAATTTGCAATTATAAACGTCTACTCTAATTTAATTTGTCTTATAAAGACAAAGAGAGATTATTACAATAAAATAAAAATAAAACAATCTTAATTACCTTAAGAAATTTTGTAACATTTGATTGCTATTACAAGTTAACTAATTGGATGCAGTGGCGGAAACAGGGCAATCGCGCTTGCAGGGGCCTCGCGCAACGACCCAAACAAAAAAAAAATTAAATATAGTTTTTTAATATTTTTTATTCTTAATTATTTATTAAGATTATAAAATAACGGTAAATTAAACTAAAGTTAGTAAACTACTTCATTTATTTAAAACATACCTAATTGAACTCTTGCCACCTTGGAATTATTTTGCTTGCAATGAGTTCAAAGTCTTTACTGTACCATTTTGTTTTTTTTAATTCTGTCTCTAATTCACCTACTCTCACGTCCGTTGCCGGGCGTCTCTGGTACGCACGCAGAAGGTATTTCCTGTGGCGCCCGGCGGACTTAGGCCTTCTTCGGGGGCTTGGACGGGATGAGAATCCCGACGGTCGTTGGGGTAGGGTTTTATCACGCGTCGGTGAGTGAATCTGGTTGCCTGCTGCGGAACGCGACCCATCTAGCCTGCTTCTGTAAGACATGACCTGCTCGCAGAAGGACACGGCCGCGTTCCACCCACTTCCGGTGGAGACCATGGCTTGAAGCATGGTCTTCAGCGACAGTATATCCACGCCCAGACCCGCTACGAGGTCCCGGCGCTGACTCGCACATGCTGAGCACTCCACCACCGGCACCGTGTGGAGTGTGGTGTCGTCGTCGAAATACCGTGTACCGTACAACAACCAGACGTACCTATTTTCGCATCTCTTAAGTTTCAAGAAAGAGGAAAGGCCTTGCCGTATGTCCCGGGGTACAGAGTCGGATTATGGCCTTATACGCCCCCGTATGGGTGGCTATATGGACGGCTAACAACGTGGCTGTTTTAAACAGACCGTTGAAAGGTCTTCAGCAGTTTGGCAAGATATTAAGAGGGTAACGCACGATCTCCTTAGAGGCTGCATGTCTCTTAGCCGGAACCCCTCCGTGGAACCTGGAAGCAAAGCTGCACAGGCGGCACGGTGACCGGATCCATCGTGAGGTCACGCTCGCACGTGTCAACACGAGGGGTCCGACGAAGTCACAGCACTCCACAAGCTTGTGGAGCGCTCAGCGTGGGGCGAGTCAGCGCTGGGACCTCGTTGTGCGTCTAGGCGTGAACACCCTCTCAGTGGAAACCATGCTTTGGTCTCCAGCAGGAGTAGCTGGAATGAGGCCATATGATTCTTCGAGTACGTCATGCTCATGCGAAGGTGGCGGCCGAGAGGGAGAGGGAGTGTACCCTCCCTGCTGAGTTCCAAAGTCGGTGGCCAGACTCATCTACTGTCACCTCCAGTGCTGAATCCCCGCAGAACGCACATTTATTCACCGACACTGGATAAAACCCGACCCCAATGATGCGGTATAAAACACCACCCAACCCCAGAAAGAGGCCACATAGTTGGCCAAAGTCCGCTGGTGCCACAGGGAATACTTCTGAGTGCGTACCTGGGGCGCCCAGCAATGGACGTAGGGGCGGCCGAGGCATTGGGCCGCGGTATAAACAAAGGGGCCTCGCAAAGACCTGCCGCTCCGGTCGGCAGATATTTCATCCTCGCAATGGGTAAGGCCGCCGCTGATGAATGTAATTTGATTACTTTTTGTACACATAATTAAAATGCTGTTTTATTAAGAGACAATTAAGTATTGAAATTGTGTAATCTGTGTCCAAAACAATGATCAATTGTGACAAATTCAATGTTTGTCTCTCATTTAGATGAAAATGAACGCATGAAATTCCTGACTAAATATTAAAATTTAGGTACACACTTTTCATTCCAGTAACGAGTGTTTCTGTAAGAAGAATTTTAAATTGATTACAGTCGAAATTTGTAGGTGATTATTTCATTTTTAGTTGAATTAAATTAAGTATTTTTGTGACTATGATCAGCATGACAGTGTGGACTAAAGTCGATCGATATATTCAACAAATGATATCACAGAAAAAGCCACTTAAAATTTCCTTTTCACATTTTCTGGGTTGTCATTGGTTATCGACCCAAGTCGATGCTGGTAAGTCCCTGCTGAGCTCCTGTTATAAAAGTACTATGGTATGAAGTTAATATTATTAACAAATCTATATATAACATGAATGAATCATAAGCACTGGTCTTAATAATTAGCTAACATTAATATATTAACGAATGAACAATGGTAAGTACACTGTTTATTAATCAGTCTTGGTTAAATATATGTTGAATGCCTTCTGGTATTGAGCAATATTTAGGCTTGTGGACTCAACGTCGGTAAAGGCCAACTTGGTATTGCAATTATTTAACCATCAGTGATTACCTGATAGTTTTGTTTAATAAGCGTGATGACGCAGCCAGCCTATTTGGGACAAAAACTTCGCCAAATAGAGAGAATAGAACGAACGTTGTGTTTTATCGATTTATAAAAAATACACGTAAAAATTGACACTACAACCGACTTCAAATTATCGATTATTTTTCTCGTGTTTATGTCGTAGCATAGTAATAATATGTTACTTCATAACTATAATTACAATCTAGCCTTAAGAGACTAATAAGTAATTTGTATCTAACTTAAATAGCTAAATAATTAAATGTAAGAATGTGTCCATTGGCACGTTTCTTATTGTCTCTATATTAATGAATAATGACACTATGTTCTTGTTGTATTAAAGTATAGCACTCACTGCACTATAACACTACACTAACTCGTAAGGTTTAGTCCTTCTCAGTCTTCTCACTATGTCCGTGGTATCGAGGAGCTGGATGGCCTCGACATTCACATGGTGTATAAGTCTATTTTGATGAGCTTCTGCATATTTTTGTATAACCTTCACGACGAAGTCCACACCTAGATCACGGTGGATGTCCTCATTTCTCACATACAAAGGGGCGCTAACGATACTCCGGAGTACTTTATTCTGAAACCTTTGTATGATCTGCATATTGGTCTGTTTGGTACAACCCCACAACTGTATACCGTATGTCCATACTGGCATTAGTACTTGTTTATAAAGAAGTACTTACCATAATTGTCGGTCCTAAATTGAAATGGGACCACTTGGGAAGTACTAGGTTTCAAATAAAATTTTCATATCCGTTCGCCCAACAGAAATGACAGATATATTAAAATCTTATTTATCAGACAGAACATTTCGTATTCGTCAAGAAGAGGCTTATTCAGAATTTAAGCAAATAAAAGCTGGAGTTCCTCAAGGAAGTGTTCTAGGTCCGGTCCTGTACCTACTCTACACTAGTGACATTCCAGTCACGGAAAACGATTGTATTGCCACTTTTACTGATGATACAGCGATATTGGCAGTAGGAAAGAACCATCAGGAAGCTGTAGAGAAAGTCCAATTAGTCGTTACGCAAGTCTTCAAATGGACGAAGAATTAGACTAAATGAAGGAAAGTCTGTTCACGTAGACTTCACAAACAATACAAGTTATTACCTGCCGGTTTTTATAAATAACAAGCCAATACCATAATGCAAACACAGCCAAGTACCTTGGTATGACCCTTGATGCTAAGTTGCGCTGGAAGGCGCACGTTAAAAAGAAAAGGAAGGAGCTAAACACACGATACAAGAAAATGTACTGGTTACTAGGAAGATACTCCTCATTATCAGTACACAATAAAGTCCTGCTTTATAGACAAATAATCCAGCGATTCCAAAATATAGTACTAAGAAATCCAGTGAATGCACCATGGTACACAAGAAATAGCGACATCCACAGGGACCTAAACATTGATGACGTAGATACAGTTATACAAAAATATGCTGAAGCTCAGCAAAACAGACTTCACCATCACGTGAACGTCGAGGCTATACAGCTGCTTGACGTCACAGAATTATTTAGAAGACTTAAACGGACCAAACCGTTCGAGTTAATTTAGTGTTGTCGTGACAAACTAAATAAATGTAGTGAAAAGTGCTGCGATATGAACACATGAACAAAGTGTCTTCGCCTTAACATACTCTAAGTAAAGTGTTATTGGACACGTTCTTAGTTAGTGTTTACATAGAATGTTAGGTCAAAATAAGTAACTCATTAGTCAATAGGCTAGATTGTAATATAATTAGTATAATACATCAAGAATAAAAAAATAAAAAATATCGGTTCGCCCAGTCCAAAGATATGAGGTAACAAACATAAAAAACATACAGTCAAATTGAGAACCTCCTCCTTTTTTGGAAGTCGGTTAAAAACATGAATTAATGATGGAACTATGTTTTATAGATACCGATTAACACTCTGTCAGCTGTCAACACATTTTTAGAAAACAATGCGGGAAGAAAACAAGTACAGGTGAGTTTTTTATGTCCTAATTACATCGTGACCTTTTTATGTCCTAATTTCATCGTGCCTTTTTTAGTCCAACATAATTCATTCTCCAGAAGAATTGTTTGAGAACTTGGTTGGTATAATTTAAACTTTTGATTTGAACTTTTATCGGCACTTGGTGGAACTTAAGTAATATATTATGAACCCCAACGTTGTTTATTTTTTAAACTGAACCGATTTTTTAATAATAAGTAGGTATGTAACTCCTTGGAAAGAATTTCTTGTGGGCAAAGCCACGGGTATCAGCTAGTACGTAGTAGTAGTATATTAATTGGTTAAGACTTTACACAGAAAGTTGTATCTAACGCAAGCTGAAGCCAACTTCCTCAACAAATAGGGGCAGTTTTGTTACTTTGGAATTAGCCTCTGTAAAGTGGGGATTTTTAAAATAAAAATAGATTAGTAATTCAAAGGGTATTCTTGAGTATTTCTTAAATAAATAAATATTTTTGGACATTCTCACAACAACGCTTGTGCTATGGGATCTAGACGACTGATCAACATACTTATATATTTCTAAATATACATAATATACATAGAACATCCAAACTCCGAAACAAACATTTGTGGATCACACAAATATTATCTGATTCGACCCGGGCATCGAACCCGAGACTTCGGAGTCGAAAAAAAGCCTTACCGACCATGCCACCGAAGCAAAAACATATCAGTGCTACGGGCACAACTAAAACCTCTGAGGTCTGAGCCTCCTCTCCTGCAAGCAGTACACATCTGACAGACTACTAAAGCCTGCAAGCACGGCAACGATAATGCTCTTCCCTTTTTACGTGGGACTATTAGCGTATACAATGCCTTTGTTTGCCTTCGATCTTAGTTATAGTTGTAGCAAAAATAGTAGGTAAGTATTTAAACATAAATATAAAAAGGTATATTGTTAAACCCAGAACAGAATTAAAGAAAGCCCTGTTGTTTGTAATTAAACTAATTTTATTTTTATTTATATCCTATCATTCTAGGTCCGCAGTGATGGATCTGATGAACCAACCAAAGTGAAACTTAGGCCACATGCTAGAAGGAGGGCCAACAAGCATGTAGTTATTGTGGAAGAACCTACTAAAAGAGAACTATCCACTGAAACGTCTGAGTCTGAGTGAAATTAGTAGTAATTAATTATTCTACCTCAACTGATAAATAAATCCTGTCAGATATTATGAGCATTGATGCATCACATTTAATTGTGTAGAGACAATTCAAATAATGTATTATGAGTATAATGTATTTCTTAGTTTGTATAAAGAGATACGTAGTTGTAATGCTTTAATTTACTTTATTGTCTTTTGAATATCGCAAGCAATTCAAAGTTGAACAAGTAACAAGAAAATGTCAGTAACATTTTGAACAATATTCTTATACTTGTACAATATTCTTGTACCCAGTAACTGCAATATGTTTGCTCCGTATTGCGTAGGACCAGTATGACTACTGGAAAAAAATTATGTTTTAAATGCACCTCTCGTTATCCCCTCGGGACCTACCTAAGATAAAATACTCTTCAATCAATAGCGAAAGGTCACAATACCATAAAATTAATGTACAAATGGTGGCATTAAAAGCGACAGTGTGATTAACATATTATGTTTCTTGTATACGACTACAAGATTTAATTTACAATTTTTTGCTAAAATACATTCAACCTCCGAGACGCCCAGGACTTTGGCACGTAAGATTTTGTTGCCTTTCACCAACATTTCATCGTAAGGCAACGGGTTACAATTTTTTTTCAAAACTACATATAGCTGCTGACAAAACCCTTTATATGTGTGCACGGTGATGGCAGGCTTGCCCCCTATTACGTGGGACCAAAAATACTGGCAAATTGGGGGTGTGTAATGCACCTCTGCCTACTCTTTCAAGGATATAGGCGTGATATGTCTGTGTCTGACATTCATCCTTATCCAGGATAAAACCTAGATTGTATTTGCTTTTATTAAAATATGTACAAAACTGTTGTAGTGTTTTCATTTATTTGGGTTTTATTAAATTGATTTTCCTTCATTTTACATAATAATATACCTCTCATTTTGGTGAAGATCTTAGAAGCAACTTCATCTGCGCACATGACGCACATGCCGATCATCGGAGATGATCAGATGTCGGGTCGGATCTGTTGATCTTAAAATTTACCTCAGTGGAAACGCTAATTATAAACCAGTATTCAATAGCCATAAACTGTAAAAATATGAGACTTATATCGAACGAAGAGAGGTACTTAGAATTATATCTCCAGTTAGGAATAGGATAACTAGATTTACTGTAAACTGTAAACAACTACGAAGGTTATCTAGGTAGATAAACTTTGAAGGGTGCAAAGGGGCCCTTCTTACATCTATCGGGCCCCAGCGACCTCACCTGCTAGTGGCGCACCTGCTGATTAACGGACGAGGTTCGTATATTACGGTACCCATGTGGTGGTTTTGGCCCCTACGTGGATACCAGGTGGTACAACAGTGTTGGTCCGGGGGGGTACCACCGTGCAGCTGTGCTAAAGCCCCCCAAGTAACCCAGCCCAGGCTGGGTTGCGTTAGGGGTTCAGCAGCTGCACTGCCGGGCCCGGGGCGGTGTATGGTGCGGCAGGCAGGGGTCCAGTGGGGGCGAAGCGGAGTCTAGTGTGGGTGGTGTGGGTCGATTCGCCGGCCAGGGAGACCCTCAGCAACGGCGTTGCCGCGGCCGCCCGCAACATAGTCATGGGGCCCGCCTGGGACCAACCACCCCAGTAGGCTGCCCCACATGTTGCGCATAATCCTGTTGTGGGGTCGCCGCTCCGGGTAGTAACCGGTGTGGGGTAGCGGCGGCCTTGCATCAGGGGGGTTTGGGAGCCCTTCCGTCCGGCGGGTCGGCTCCGACCTAACCACACTGTTCTAGACGAAGCTAGCCTCTGCACTTTGTCACTTACTGCCGCACCAAATATCGCCCTGTCTTCACGCTTCCCCATATTTCACAATGACAGTGCAACAAGAGAATAGACGGTACACAGCGGCCCCTAGAAATCCCACAAAGTTGACTTCGTTTGAGGTGGAGTTCGCGAATATCCGCGGACTCCATGCAAACCTCGATACCGTCCACCATCACCTGGAGTCGGCACGGCCTTCTGTGATGTTCCTAACGGAGACACAGATACGCCGCCCTGACGACACGTCGTACCTCTGTTACCCGGGCTATATCATTGAGGAACAATTCCGCGATAAAGCCGGGGTGTGCGTGTTCGTTAGGGCGGATGTTTGCTGCCGCCGGTTGCGCTGTCTGGAGAACCCCTCCTACTCCGTCCTTTGGCTGCACGTGGATCATGGCTCCATGAGCCAGATCTACGTGTGCGTCTACCGCTCCCACACAGGGGACACTGGGACAACAAGGCTTTTCGAATACCTCAGCGAGATGGCTGACGATGCGCAGGTGCGATTCCCGAACGCTGACCTGGTTTTCCTGGGGGATTTTAACGGTCATCACGTTGAGTGGCTGGGGTCCCTTAGGACCGATCATGCGGGACGAACCGCCCATGCATTCGCTCTCTCCCACGGGCTGACCCAGATGGTACGGGGGATCACCCGGATACCTGACAGGTCAGACCACACGCCCGCCTTGCTGGATCTACTGCTGACGAGTCGCCCAGCCGAGTACAGTGTGTCGGTACGCGCCCCAATGGGCACATCCGACCACTGTGTGGTGCACGCCAGCTTCCAAGTGCCACCGCCTGCTCGTGCTGAACAAATGACTCGACGACTATGGCACTACTCGTCGGCAGACTAGGACGGTCTCCGCGATTACTTTGCGTCCGTCCCGTGGAGCCAGCGCTGCTTTGTAGGGAAGGCGCCTTCGGATAGCGCTGCTGCCATTGCTGGCGAGATCAGTCTAGGGATAGAATATTATATCCCTTTCACTGATATCGCCAGCATCCGCAAAGCTCGTCCCTGGTTCGGGCGTGAATGTGCCGAGGCTGTCCAGAAAAAACAGTCGGCATATTGCGCCTGGCTCAGGGCTCGGGCGGCACGTGACCCGAACGTGAACCGCCTCAAAGCAGCGTACAATCGGGCCACTAGGTTCAGCAAGAGGGCCTTCAAGAGAGCGGATGCCCAGCGCGTCGCGCGGCTTGGTCAGGAGCTCACATCCCATCCCACGGGCAGCCGTGGATACTGGCAACTGGCCAAAGCCGTACAGTCAAATTTTTGTCAACCCTCGCTGCCACCACTGCGTTTTCCTGATGGATCACTGGCTCACAAAGCCCAAGAGAAGCCGGACATGCTCGCAGACCTCTTTGCGGCTAACTCCCGGGTCGATGACCGTGGCCTGCAGCCCCCCGCCATCGCCAACTGTGGCCACACTATGCTTGATATTGTTATCAGGCAATGTGATGTACGGGCAGTGCTGCGGTCACTCGACACGCGGAAAGCCAGTGGCCCTGACGGTATTCCGGCGGTGGTGCTACGAAATTGTGCTGCTGAGTTGTCTCCAGTATTAACGCGTCTGTACCGCCTGTCATACTCTACAGGCCTCGTGCCGGAGGCCTGGAAGGAGGCGAACGTACAACCGATCCCCAAGAAAGGGGATCGATCCGATCCAGGCAACTATCGACCCATAGCTGTCACCTCAGTCATTTGCAAGGTGCTCGAGCTTCTTATTAATAAGCAGCTCATGCGATGACTGGAGGATCACTCGCTAATCAATGATCGGCAATATGGCTTCAGGCCAAAACGATCAACGGGTGACCTCCTGGCATTCGTCACGCATGTATGGCGTGAGGCTATGGAAAAGTTCGGCGAGTCCTTGGCTATTAGCCTGGACATCGCCAAAGCTTTCGATAAGGTCTGGCATGCTTCGCTCCTTTCCAAGCTTCCGGCATATGGTCTACCTCCTCAACTGTGCAGCTGGATTGCCAGTTTTTTAAACGAGTGCCGAGTGCGGGTCCTCTGCGATGGCCAGGCTTCTCGCTTTTTGCAAGTGAATGCCGGGGTACCGCAGGGGTCCGTACTGTCACCAACTCTCTTTCTTCTGCATATCAATGATATGCTTTCCCTCGGGAACATTCATTGCTATGCAGATGACAGTACATTGCACGGGAGTTACTCGGTTCGTCCGACGGCGGGGCGATCTGTGATAGAGGAGGAGAGACGACATCTCGTGGGTGATCTCGACCGAAACCTCGACAGTATCTCCCAATGGGGTGCCGAGAACTTGGTCGTGTTCAATGCCCACAAAACACAGGCGTGTGCATTTACAGCGAAAAAATCCCCTTTCCTTCCCCTACCCACTCTTCAGAATAAGCGTTTTAAACGATCGTTTCTCTGCCGAACGATGGTGGCTTGGAACGCCCTGCCTGCGCACGTGTTTCCTCCAACATATAACCCTGGGCTCTTTAAGCGAAGCGTGAAGAGGCACATTACAGGGTCGTCAAGTTGAGGGCCACTCTCTATAGTATTCCTGTGTACTGTGAGAGTCGCCCTCAATTGCCAGACGTCGCCTCAGCTTACCATCAGGCGAGTGGCGTCAATTTGTCGACCTAAATATTAAAAAAAAAAGAAAAAAAAAAGAAGTCGTTTGATGAAATTTGTATGCGAACAAATTTCATGGTTTCGAGGTTATTCAAATTTTGCTACTCATACTATATCAAACATAATTGAAGTACGGGAAATTACATTTTTTATGAATATTGGATTAGAATCCAGTCCCTTTGTCCAGTATAACAACGGTACTGCCACGTTTTATATTAAAGTAGACACATAAAGCTTGTAGGTATTTAAGTTAATCTGCTGTAATGCTAAAAGCTTTCAGATGTATACTTATACTTCGTTACTCGTTACAGTTATTTATATAATATACTACATACTTTATAGAGACATTGCTAAACGCTTAATCGATGCTTTTCAGGACCAGGAGGCTTGCCCAGAGAATAAGTATCGCCATCCAACGTGGTAACCCCGACGACAGCTATCATTCTGGAAACCTTCCCAATCAGCAATGATGCGGAGGATTTTTTAAACGATATTTTGTAGTGTAAATGATTTGATTGTCTGTTTGTTTGCATTGAATATAGGCTTTAGACGGACGAACGGACATGACGAAACAATAAGGGTCCTGAGATTTTTACTACGGAACCCTAAAAAGACAGGCTTAGGTACCTACATAGGTTTTCACATGTCAATGTTACAAAGTGTCTGAACTCCCTCAACCCCAGTCCACGCTAAGTGACTGATGGATAGCGTACCTACCCTACCTAAAGAAAAAACAACAATGTTTATCAAAGAACCAACTTTCAAGGAAACTTAGAAGTTGCCAATCGGTCTTTTGTGGCCTAGAAACAGTTCTGTTGGATAAAATACGAGGTGTATAGATTAAGTTACTGCCTACGTTTTACATTTTTACCATGTCTGAGTTTGTTGAATAGAATATTCCCTGATTAGAATATTACCTGATTTTCGGAAAGGCTTGGTAGTGGCACATTCGGGTAGAAAATTAGTTTCCACGTGTTAGGTACACAGACAGCGAGCTGATTGCCGCTAATCAAACACTTTTGTGGTTACCAGAGCCTTAGTCAGCATGTGAAGTTATCTTAGGTCTCTAAGATCTTCGTTGGTTATATGCACCCCACACCGTCTGTATCTTCCAGATGTAGCTTAATGATAGAAAATTTTCAGATCATTATTTAATTTCGACCGATAGGAGCGTGCAAAGAGAATCTGACGTGCACACGTTAAAAATATAACAAAGCTTTGGAACGTGAATTATAATGATGACTTATTTATTACTGAAAGTTGATACAGAGTCATTGTCTGACTTTATTTACACAAACCAAAATATAAAGTACTTAGATAAATAATATTTACAAAAATTCATTTGCCTCAACGCAGGCAGAATGGAAATAAGTATAGGTTTCACGGAATAATTATTGCTACGAAGAATCTCTAAGCTGGAAAATAATTCACCTGACTTTATTCTCGACCTTTGGCATTGTGTTGTAACATGTTAGTTGGTTGCAATGAATGTTTGCACTCAGATTGTGCATTTACTAATTCTGATGCAAAGTTAACCGTAGTCTATACTTATAATAAATCTGTAGAAATGAAAATTCTGTACATTGAAAATATAAAAAAATAAATGGCAGGGGGTGTTACTAGACCGACACCGAACCCAAAAATGTGATTAAATTTTTTTTTTGTCTGTCTGTTTGTTCAGGCATCACGCAATAACTACCGGTTCGATTACGATGAAACTTAGTATAATTATTCTTTAATATCCTGGACACCTACTGGCTTAGTATTTATCTCGGAAAAAGTATATACAATAAAAAACAAACTTAATTTTGCGGTTTTATCCCTAGACTCGATTACTGTACCAACCGCAAATAATAAGTTTGTCGTAGGTTACGTCACCCGCAGTGGAGTTCACTAAGGGGCGCTGTACACGGCTAAGATACTATCATATTTTATCTTAAGATACAATATCGCTCGCCATACAATTCAATACACACGACGAAGATAATAAATAATATTTCATATTTTCGTATCTTAAGATGAATTTGTATGGTATAATAGAGAATATAATAGAAGATATAATAGAGAAACTGTTGTAGGGGGCTTTATGAACGCAATAAAACCCAAAACAATGGTTTTTAGAACTTTTGTCTGTTTGTCTGAATGTTTGAATACGCTAATCTCAGAAACGGCTTAACCATTTTGAATTTTTGATTTGAATTTGCGGTTTTCAGTAATGCATTGTGGTTTATTCAACTTAACATTTAAGGTTTTGTTTTCAATCGGTTCATAAATAAAAAAGTTCTGTAGATCTAAAGTAACACGCAGGCGGAGCTGCGGGCAACAGCTAGTCTAGATTAAAGGTTTAAAGCAATGCTTTGATTGTACAGTTCACTGCACGCAATCGCAAAGTTCAAAGCGTAGATGGAACTAACTCATGCAGTCTTTAATTCTAGAGTCTGGTCATTTAGATACAGGTAATTTCCATTAACTGTGATTAATTAGTCACTAAAAATATTATATATATTTATTGAATGGAATCAGGCGTTACATGGCGAAAGTCTATGATAAAACAATGGGGTAAGATGTTGAATTTTTATATAATTGCACTAATTTCGCTATATTTAGCGAAATTAGTGTCAAGCCACTTCTAATATCATCCGTAACACTAATTAACGCACTAGTCGTGCTATGTCCTGGACGAAACCCCGACTGAAAAGGATCTAGGAGGCTATTTTGGTTTAGAAAGGAATTCACCTGAGTATACACCAGCCGTTCCAACACTTTGGATAGAAAAGGCAAGATGGAGATGGGTCGGTACTCAGAGAACCAGCTCTTTGTAACTAGTCGAACAAGACTGGAAGGACGGCGGCAATAAGCTGCGAGAGTCGCAGCGGGTGTCGCACTGAACGACGCCGCATACAAAGCTGCGTCCCACGCGGCGGGCGCAGCGCAGTGCGAAGCCACCCCGCATCAGTCGCTCGACGCCCCGCGTTTCCTTAAACGAGCTCCTGTATTTCTATATGTTTGAGTTTGCGAGTGACACGACGCGGGCCGCTTCACGCGCCGCCTCACTATAAACGGTTAAATCGCTCGACTTGCCGCGGCAAGCCACGCTACACGTGAAGCTCGACGCCCCGCGTCTCCTTAAACGAACCCTAAGATTTTGGGGAAAATACAGAAATCCCAGGGTGCTAGGTCGGGGCTATGCGTAGGGTGGGTGACGAGTTGTACTTTTTCGGAAGCTAAAAATGACTTTGTTTTGTTGGTCGTGTGTGAAGAAGCGTTGTCATGATGTAGGAGAACGCGGCTTTTGGGTCTTCTTTCGCGAACTTTTTCTAACACCCTGGGTAAACAAATGGTAGAATACCACTCGGCATTAACACTCTTTTGATCTTCAAGTGGAATTGTACAGATGGGACCCGTAGCTGAGAAAAAAACGCGATCATTTTTTTACCAACGTCTCTCACCTGCCTCACCTTTGTTGACTTGTTCTCATTTTCAAACACCACCACCATTCACAAGATTGCTGTTGTTTTTCGGGTTCAAAACAATAAATCCACGTTTAGTCTCCTGTGATAATGTCATAAACATCATCAGAATGTCCGTGGTCGTACTTCAGTAGCATCTGTGAGCACCATTCCCCGCGAGCCCGCTTCTGCTCCGCTGTCAGTTCATGAGGGATCCAACGACAACAAAGTTTCCGAACTTTCAATTCTTCGTGTAAAATTTTCTGGATTTGACTCATACCAATCCCCAGTAGTCCTCGAATTGTCTCATAGGTAATCCGCGGGTTTTCTTCAATTAACCGCTTAACAGTAGCCACATTATTTTCGTTGACGGAATTTGAAGGCCGCCCTTCACGAAATTCGTCATGTAAAGAAACTCGACCTCTCTCAAATTCAGCAAACCATCGCCTCCCGGTGCTCAAACAACGTGCTTCTCTCCCATAAGCATTTTGAAGACGAGCGGCACAGTCTTGCGGAGAGAGAGAACTTTTAAAATCATAAAAAATTTTCGCTGTAAAATCTTTTCGACATAATGCCATTTTCGTTGCATACGTAGAACTTTGATGTGTGATAAAAAACAATTGACAAATGATTTCCCGCCATTGTTTTTTTTATTACTAAGAAGGTTGCAATATTTAAAAATATAACATTCGAAATTCAAATAGTTCCGATTAGCTAGAAGTGCAAACCTTTTAGTGTGCCCCATGTATAACCAGTGGTGTCTTGTTCAGTTGGTAGAACGTTCCTCCTGGAAAGGGATCAGTCGCTGGTTAGAATCCAGCTCAAGACTGTAGTTTTGTGATTCATATTGTAAAATTATAAACTCACTACTTTTAAAGCTTCTTTATTCAATAAATATATTACAGGTGTTTGTACATAAACTTAACACTATCTCTTGGCTCTCACGTCCATTGCCGGGCGTCTCTGGCTCAAATGCAAAAGGTATTGCCAGTGGCGCCCGGCGGACTTTGACCACCTGTGTGGCCGTACGGGTTTTTGGTCAGGATGAAAATCCCTCATCGTTGGGGTAGGGTTTTATCCCGCGTCGATGGGTGAATCTCGTCGCGTGCTGTGGGGCTGAGGCCTCGCAGCACCCGATCCTTGTAGCCTGCTTCTGTACGGACGGCGGGTAACCATCCCGCCGTCCTCAGGCCCCGATCATGGAAGTCGATGATCTTGGGCGTAGATGAGTATGCGGCGCCCTCGACGCTGACTCCGGAACTCGGCGAGGAGGGTACGCTACCTCTCCCTTACGGCCGCCTCCTTCGCGAGCATGAGTTGCTCGCAGAAGGACACGGCCGCATTCCACGCACTCTTGCTGGAGACCATGGCTAACACTATCTCTAAGGTAACTTGTATTACGAACTATTTTTGTTCTAGTTGTAACCAAGTAGGTTAATAAAATACGACTGGTCCAACTACAGAGCTGCGATATCACCCATGGGTTGTGGAGGTCAGATGGCAGTCGCTCCACGGAAAATATCGAAGTTCAGCCGCGTCGTAGTTAGTCTGGAAAGCCGACCCCAACTGAGTTGGAAAAAGGCTCGGGTGATGATGAGTGATACTACACACAACGGGACCAATTAGAGTTTGTTCAAACCCTCTCGAGTTATCTGATTCGAACATTCGTGGTCTTTTCACGAATTCGATATTGATAAAGGAATACGCGTCACGTGATTTTACCATGGGAACAGAGACCCCTTTTAATGACTAGGTGTTTTTTTACAAAATCAACACGTTTTAGTACTTGTGTCAGAGTGTCTAGCACCAGTTACTTACGATAGTTTGCTCCAAATACGTTTTCGTATTCCCCATACATTTCACACCAACGGTAACGTCAGGGAACTGTGCGTAATGTATGGAGGAATGCGAAAACGTATTTCGAGCAAATTAACGTAAGGAACTCGTACTAGACACTCTGGCTCCATTAGCAAGCAAGTATGTCATACTTCAAATATCTCAGGAACGAGGCGTCTCGATTCTTGGAGTGTAAAATCAAGATAGGTAGGTAGGTAAGGTCTTTTTTTTAAGTCCGCGGCCCTGGTCCGCTGCCGCTCCTACGTCCATTGTCGGGCTTCTCTGGTACGCACCAAGAGGCATTTCCAGTGGCACCCGGCGAGATAGATAATGTGCATTAGTCAGAGGCAAAAACAAAATAAATCGGTAAAAACCGTTAATTGGATTAATAAACCGGTTAGTGAAGTAAAATTTCCACTTGAAACGTCTGTCGTAACCACGATATTTAAAAGACGGCATCTCCCATGAAATGCCAAAGAATTTAATCACCAAAGCTTCTTTTAGTACCTACATTTAAAAAGAGAAATGAGTTTTAAATTTACCATTTATAAAGATACAATTACAAGGAAAGGGGTCCTAGTAATTAGTTTTTTTGTAACTCGTTCTTGACATTTGACCTTTGACCTTGAGTTTTACTGATCTTCACTGAACTCAATATTCAGATAATTTTGGATTTCAAAGCAATGAGTTTGCTTAAACTATTCTTAAAATATTAAGAAAGAAATCATAAATAGATCACAAAAACTGATGTCATCGGCGGGACTCGAACCCACGGCTTTCCCTAACATATTAGCCCATCCCTTAATAGCGCGATGTAGAAATTATGAATATGATATGAAACAAAAATTCGATTTTGTCGGTAGTGGTCTTCGTAGCTCAGCTGGTCAGAGCACTCCCCCTGTTAGGGAATGGCCGTGGGTTCGAATCCCACCGATGACATCAGTTTTTGTGATCTATTTATGATTTCTTTCTTAATATTTTAAGAATAGTTTAAGCAAACTCATTGCTTTGAAATCCAAAATTATCTGAATATTGAGTTCAGTGAAGATCAGTAAAACAAACAAAAAAACAAAACGTCATTGATGTATAGATATTGGTTGCATGCGGCACCGCTTATTGCGCACGTGTCAATAACGGCCTTCACTTTATCACCAGTTTTAATAAACCTCTCTTTGGTTTTGAGAATGGTTTACTTATGTTTGCTTGCATTTTTCATATTTCAACAGTGTAACATCGAAATGTAACCTCAAAATTGTAATGTTTAATTCAGGCATGACCGTCGTGACCAGGTTAAGGCTGGATAGATCTCCTTCAGCCCCACCGGTCATGGAACGACAGTCGTCCAGTGCCCAGTCACGACGGCACTTATAATCGCGGACGGATGGAGCCTCCTTGTAGGGGGCTTCCTCAAGGTGCAAGTGCACCTCCTGCGTGCTCGGTAAAAAAAAGCATAACCATCTGAGCCTCTGATGAATCAAAACCTACGAAATACTTCCGGTGAACTCAGAATCTTGAAATTTAGTACCAAGTAACGTCCTAAATTTTTTTTAGGCCCCGGCCCCGGCCCGCGAGTCTACACTTGATCGGTTTTTAGTATTCAGGTAGGTACATAAATTGGCAAGGGTCAACGGCTAAGATGTAAACAACGTAACTAGAGAATGTGAACGTAATTAAAAAGTTTTATATCTTGCCCGAGGTGGTTTTCCCTGAACAATACATATCATACTCATATAAGATTTTCAGTTACTTGTCTATCAAATTTCACTACAAAAGATCTCGATGAAGTACCAGTAACGATTACACAAGCCAGCAGGTTTTACTAGTTCCCTAAGTTCTGGACGAAATCCAAAATAATTAACAAGGCAATACCTTTCCTGATTTTTGCCGCATGTATTTTGATAGAGAGAAAATGGCGTACCTACAATTCAGACTCCGTGGTAAAAGAAAATATAATGTTCACCATCAAATGCCATTTCTGGACAAATAAATTCCAGCTTCGCATGATTCTGCAAACAGTGAGCAAACTACTAAAGCTGAAGTCAGTTGGTGTGTATCCGACACGCCCATATCACCGATAATCCGGGACGGGCGACGGTAATTTTTATTTTTTTATTTTTTATTATTCTTATTGTACAGATTTATAAAATACAAAACAAACAATAACAATATGTACAAAGGCGTGCTTAAGCCAGTAACGGCTTTGCTTCGAGCTGACCTTAGAGATATAGAGACTACTACTACTAAAGAGAGAAGAGGAAAGAATTTCCAGAGGATTACTCAAGTTAAGAAATAATATTACCAGTTATAGTAATAAGCATTGTGTTTTCACATCTGCCTGCTAATTTCTGTAAAAGCCTTGTCAAAAGTATTAAAAATTTGATGAATAGGAACATACCTACCATATCTATTGAATTATTTCAATAAGTTTATACAATTTGCAATTTCTTACAGAAATATCTGTATTTTCAGAAATAAATTGTTTAGCGCTTAAACCACTCTATCGGTAAAATTTAATAAGCAATTCCCTAACTGCGTGATGTCGTCATGTAAACGCAGTCTGAATACTGATATGGATACCTACTTAGCTACCTTTATCAAACCGAGGAATGTTGTACCACGAACAATAGGCTTTTGTTCGCGTAGGACATATGGAATTGTAGGAATCAATTATGGGAATAGTAATTGATTAAAAAGCAAACGACGCAAACTTGTATCTAATGGGAATTTGTAAAAATAAATATACTTATATTTGTTGTATTATTTTTTCTTTCTTTTGGATTCTTTTGGATGGGGGATGATTATATATTATAAACGTTGCACCTCATATAACATCTCCGAGGTCCAAGTTATCTTTATCTATAAAATATCCTAAGTACATTGCCCAAAAATGGCAATTAAGAGGTGTAAATATCTTTTATTTTACAAATAAGTTACTATTTGTTTGCAATTTTGGATCATGTTTATGATTCATGACCAAATTCGTTTGAATAGCTTTCAAGACTACCATGCGTTATAAACCTCGTTTAATTTTCTAAAAACATTTTTTCTTTTGATGCTACACAGCTGCAATGGTATGTTCAACTGTTATCATACTTATGGGGTAAAACGCGACTGAACTTTGAATAGGCAGCCTTCACTATTCACAAAACAATGGTGGCTTTGCGTCCCAAGTCCTCTTGACGGCTCACAACGTTTTTGAGCCGAATGACGTCCGAGTACGTCCTTTAACACGTTCATGTTACGTCAGCGGTTGCTTTAAAATAGTCTAGTCGGATCACTAGTCATCGTTAAATTGGGATAAATTATTTCCTATAGCGCGTGTCACCGATAAATGTCTATTCTTTCTTAGCCTTACAAGTATTTTTATAGGTAACATTCAGCGTCTGATACCTGAAATTCAATTTCACTTATGTTTACACGTTTCACAGAATTAGATCGAATTTGGACCGTGTCCGGACCGAACTCCTTTAGCAAAAAATATATTCTAAAGAACATTAGTGTAATTCTCTTTGTATTAGAAACTCGAGCTTTTTATTTTGTTTTTTGTTACTCACTTATTTCAATAAAATTAGAGCCAATGCCAACAGATAGAGTTCCTTAATTTTATGTTTTAGAAATGGAATGATATAACGTCGAATTCAAAGCCTCGTAATGTTATATTTACTACACTTTTCGCCGTTTGCAAATATAACCAAACGGAGGTTTAAGTATCTTCACACGACATCCATCTTTACACGACTAATTCAAAAGAAGTTTAGTAATAATATTTCGCCCGTATGTACATGGCATTAAGTTAGGTATATTATATTAGGTATAGGTCTAGTTATACGTAATTTTTTATTTATCTTCACATTGTTTTGCATAAACTAGGTAGTTAATGATATAAAATACTGCATCGGCTCTCGCACTACGTATATGGCGGCCGAAAAGTTTAGTCAAAGGTTCAGGGATGTAGCCACAGTCAGTTCATTAATTTGAACAGTTCTACATGAGGTTGCAGTAAATATTCTACCCTCGCTGTGCCCCTACTACAGCTCTTGGCACATCCAATTTGCGGGTATGATATCCGCGTAATCTTGCTAACAATGGAACCGCAATAAATAGGTCGTGATCTAACCGTAAATGTCTTCAATCTGAAACAGAACAATGTTGTAAGAAATTGTTCTCTTTTATTTGATTTTTATTGCAATTGCAGTTGAGATTTGTAATGTTTTTAATTTTGGAAGTTAGGATGTCAACGATAGAAATAAAATATTCATTTGAGCCACTATATTTTTATTGCAAGAACCCTTAAGATAATATAGGGGAACTGACGGTTCCCCCTCGGCAAGGTATTAATGTAATTTTACCCTAGGATACAATTTAAGTCTATCCTAGGTGCTATGGTGTGTGTGAACTTAGCAGATCATGGTCTAGCAAATCAAAAAAAGTGAGTTCCTTTCGCATGCAGATGAGTTCTATAGTTCCTGATAGATTTTAAAAATAGTTCTGGCTTTTTTACCCCTAAAAATGTCAATTAACGAAATGATCTGCTAACTTCCCGTAGCAGATCATGGTCTAGAAAATCAAAAAAATGATCTGCTAACTTCCCGTAGCAGCTCATTGACCAGCAGATCATAAAAAAAAGTGAGTTCCTTTCGCATGCAGCTGAGTTCTATATTTCCTGATAGTTTTAGAAATAGTTCTGGCATTTTTACCCCAAAAAATGTCAATTAACGAAATGATCTGCTAACTTACCGTAGCTGTTCATTGTCCAGCACATCAAAAAAAAACTGAGTTGATTTCGCATGCAGCTAAGTTCTATAGTTCCTGATAGTTATTAGAAATAGTTCTGGCGTTTTTACTCCAAAAAATGTCAATTAACGAAATGATAAGATTAGATTTGTTCGGAGTAATCAAATACGAATGTGATAACATTTTCACTAAAAAAACAATAAATATAAATCAATTTAAAATAAAATTTTGTGATTGGGCTACGCCTGGAATCTATAAAAGTAGAAGGAAATTATATGAATTATACGAGACAAAGGCATCTACTAATGAGCCACAAGTAATTGAACAGATTAAAAAGTACTCCAAACTATTCAAAAAAGTATGTTCAACAGCTATCTAATTATATACGGGCTAAAATTGAAAAATCTGATAATAAAACGAAGGCAATATGGAATGTTATTAACAAAGAAACTTTAAAGCAAAGTCACGTGATCGATCCTTCGAGTTAAAAATAGATGATAAACATATTAAAACTGATTCTGAAGTGGCCAATGCATTTGAATCTTTCTTCACAAATGTTCCAATCACCACTACAAATAAGTTAAATTCGTCAAAAAACGTAGCCAATTCTCTTCTTAAATCTAGTGTTGATAAATGTAGCATTCCCTTTGATTTTCAGTATATTGACTCTGTGACTATACTTAAAACTTTTAAACAACTAAATATAAAAAATACCGAGGATCTTTGGGGCATTTCAACTAATATAATAAAATCAATAATGCCCGCTATAGCACCTCACCTTGCATTCATATTCAATAAATGTATAGATGAAAATCAGTTTCCTCATCTTATGAAGTACAGTAAAATCAATCCTTTATTTAAAGCAGGAGACAAAAGTGATCCTTCAAATTTTCGACCTATTTTCATACTCCCATCCCTCAGTAAAATTTTTGAAAAAATAATATTTAATCAATTGCTTTCACATTTTACAGACAATAAGTTACTTCATAACAAACAGTTTGGTTTCACTAAAGGCAGGAACACAACGGATGCAGGAGTTGCACTTGTGAAACGTATATTTGATGCTTGGGAGGAAAAGCAGGATGCCATTGGTATATTTTGTGATCTATCAAAAGCTTTTGATTGTGTTGATCATGGGACTTTGCTACTAAAATTAGGTTATTATGGTGTTTCGAACAGCTCACTTGGCTTACTCGAGTCTTACCTCACTGGTAGAGTACAAAAAGTAAACATTAATGGCACCGACTCTTCTGGCGCCTCATTAGTCATGGGAGTACCCCAGGGCTCGATATTAGGACCCCTTTTATTCTTAATATACGTAAACGATCTTCCTTATTTCACTAAAAATCTTTGTGAGATAGTATTATATGCTGATGACACATCATTAATTTTTAAAAGTGATAGACAAAAAGTAGCACTTGACGATGTAAATAATACCCTTTCGGAAATATTGCATTGGTTCACAAGTAACAACTTGCTACTCAATGCGAAGAAAACAAAATGTGTAAAATTTACCATGCCCAATGTTAGACAGGTGGATACTCATATTACTATGAATAATGAATTAGTTCAAATAGTCAATACCACAGTTTTTCTTGGGATAACTCTAGATAGTAAACTACAATGGGGTCCTCATATCACAGCCTTGGCAGGAAGACTTAGCTCAGCTGCCTATGCGGTTAGAAAGATAAGGTCTCTGACTGACGAAAAAACGGCACGATTAGTTTATTTTAGCTACTTTCATAGCGTTATGTCATATGGTCTGCTGCTGTGGGGCTCAGCTGCCGATATTGAGACAATATTCATATTACAGAAACGAGCTATACGAGCAATCTATAGACTCGGACCCCGTGACTCGCTGAAAGAATTATTTAAAGAAATTAATATTTTAACAGTTGCTTCTCAATATGTTTACGACACCATCTTATATGTACGGAAGAACATAGATCTCTTAAAAAAAAATTCCGATAACCATATTTTTAATACAAGAAATAAAAATAAACTGGCAATGACAAAAATTAGACTTCATAAAGTTGGTAATTCGTTTGTTGGCAAATGTATAAAAATTTATAATAAAATTCCTCAGGATTTGGTTGACATGCCTCTTAATAAGTTTAAAATAGTAGTTAAAAAATGTTTGATGATGAAAGGCTACTATAATGTAGACGAATATCTTAATTATATAAATGCATGGTCACCCTAATCTTCTGTTGTTGGTCACTCGTATAATACAATAGAAACTAATTGTAACAATGTAAACAAAACAATATTAAAAAAGAAAATGGGTAATCTACCTGAGTTTCTTGCTGGTCTCTTCTCAGGAGAACCAAATTACCGAACCAGCGAAAGAATCATTTTCTAATGGTTATTTATGTACTTACTTAATTTAGTATTTTTATAATATTACTTGACAAAATTGTAAAATTTTGACATTCATATGTGCTCTTTATGTGCCTAAACTGAATAAATGAAATTGATTCTTTGATTCTTTGATTCTTTGATCTGCTAACTTCCCATAGCAGATCATGGTTTTTTTTATGAATAAATTTGAGTGCGTTTGACCGCAATCTTACCTGATGTTAAGTAACGATGCGGTCTAAGATAAAGCACGCAAACTCAAATAATGCCTATTTACTCTTGCCTTGAAAATCCCAAGATTATATGTATCGGGGAACAATGACGCTGGAAGGGAATTCCATTCCTTTGCGGTTCGTATGATGAAAGAAGAAGCGAATCGAGAGGTACGAAGAGGTGGTATATCGACCACATACGGATGGAATCTCAGACCACGCCTGGATGTCCGATGATGGAATGGTGCTGGTGGAATTAATTCATGCAATTCCTGCGCACACTCTCCGAAATGTAACCTGTAGAAGACACACAGACTCGCAACCAGACGGCGATGGTCGAGGCTCTGAAGTCGGTTACTTGTGAGCGCCTCATCGCTTATAAGTATTCTGGCGCGTCTGTCAATAGCTTCCAGGGCCTCAAGCTGGTAGCGGGCGGATCCATCCCAAAGGTGCGAGCAATACTCCATATGCAGGAGCGAACCTGTGGTGACTAAAGACTCAGCAGTTGATTCGAGGTAAAATATTTACGCACCTTAGAGAGAATGCCTAGTTTTTTCGAAGCTGTTTTAGCCCTGGATTCAATGTAGCTTCCAAAGTTCAGGTTGGATGATAAGTCCACACCAAGGAGCTGGATATGCTGAGTCACAGGTACAGGGACATCCCGGAAAGTGGGAGCCTTGGTGAACGGGCTCTTTTTGGCAGAGAAAAGACACACCTGGGTTTTCGTGGTGTTGAATGTGACAAGGTTAGCATCGCCCCAGTCAGACACTGCCTGAAGGGTTAAATTGGTGCGTTCAACCATTGCCACTCTAAGATCGTCAATTTCCGGTTTTTTGGCCTTTGCGCTGGAGAAATATCTCTCTGCAACCGTGCTATCGTCCGCATACCCAAACATACCGGGTCTGAGCGGGTCGTTTATATGTAGCAGGAATAACGTTGCCGAGAGAACAGATCCCTGTGGTACCCCAGCGTTAATTGCTAATAGATCAGACGAGCAGCCGTCAACAACTACTCGAATAGATCGTTCCCTTAGGAAATCTGAAATCAAAGCACAAAGACTAGCCGGAACTCCGTAAGCAGGAAGCTTGGCTATAAGGGCTTCGTGCCAGACCCTGTCGAAAGCCTTCGAAATGTCAAGTGACACAGCAAGTGCCTCACCATATCTTTCAAGAGCCTCACCCCAGAGGTGTGTGGCATACACTAGAAGATCTCCAGTAGAACGGCGTTGGCGAAACCCGTATTGCCGATCACTTAGAGGTCATTGTCTTCGAGGTATGCCAGTAAACGATTGTTTATTACACGCTCCATCACCTTGCAGAGAATGGAGGTGATCGCAATTGGGCGGTAGTTGACAGGGTCTGCACGTCTACCCTTTTTTGGTACTGGCTGTACGTTAGCTACCTTCCAAGCTTTCGGAACTTTACCAGCCCGGAAAGACATACGGAACAGGCGTATCAGGACAGGAGATAACTCGGCTGCGCAGTTCCTCAGAACAATGGCAGGAATACCGTCGGGACCACTGGCTTTATTCACATCCAGAGTGCGTAGTATTTTGAGAACCTCCTTTTGATGAATGCGGATTTCAGGCATTTTGCAATCACTAGGAGGTAGCTGAGGTGGTGTTTTAATACCAGCATCTAGCCGTGAATTTTCAGCAAACAGAGAGGCAAACAGATTAGCCTTTTCCACAGCTGTGTGTGCCAGTGTTCCATCAGGTTTCTGTAAAGGAGGGAGTGAGGATTGACAAAAGTTCGCCTCAACACATTTGGCTAGAGACCAAAACTCCTTACTCCCAGATGGGTAAGACGAGAGTCTGGCTCCTACGCGGCCAACGTGATTGAAGCGCGCCTTCATCAGGACCCTTTTGCAGGACTTGGCTGCCTTGTTAAAAACTTTCTTCTTTTTACGCGTATCCGGAGCTTTGCGATTTCTGGCATCAACCCAAGCTTCATAAGCTGACAGTTTGTCTGCCTCAGCTTTCAAATAGTCAGAGCCAAACCAGGCCTGAGCTTTGATTCCAGATGGCCGGTCAGAAAACGGAATAAAGTATTCCATCGCTCGACCGATAACCCCGGCAACAGCCTAGCTCGACGGATCACCAGAAGAAAAGCAGACTGACAGCCATGGGTAAGATGCAAGGAAATGTCGCATCTCATCCTAATCCGCTGACTTGTATCGCTACACCCGCCTAGTGCCTCTAGGGCTGGAGTCCGGTGGGGGACACAAAAGTATGGACTTAACCAGACAGTGGTCAGAACTGCCAAGGGGGGCTGATACTGACACTTGATATCGGTCTGGTTCAGTCGTCAGCAGAAGGTCCAGACAATTGGCCCAATTGGCCGTGTGGCTCTCAATGTCAGGTATTCGAGTTGCCTGGTCAACCAGCTGGGAAAGGTTCATAGACAAAGCAAACTTGTAGGCCTCTCTACCAGCATGGTCTGTTTTCTGGTAAGGGAACAGCCACTGCTCGTGGTGGGCATTAAAGTCCCCCAGAAAAACGATTTGAGCGGTCGGGTACCTCTGTTGAGCCACATCGGCGGCCTCACTCAGATGGTCAAATAGCCTAGTTGTCTCCTGATCTCCGCTGTGCGATCTGTATACACCCACATAAACAATTTTTTCGATGCCGGTGTCTACAAGCACCCAGATTGAAGAAGATGAGGGATCTTCTAAGTTACGGAGACGCCTGGCGCAGATGTCATCACGCACATAGAAACATACCCCTGCTTTTGAACGGAAGTTGTGCTCCAGGGTGTAGCCTGGGTAGTTTAGGTAGGAAGTATCAGCAGGGGTTGAGATTTGCGTCTCCGTAAGCAAGAGCAGATGCGGTTTTGCAGCCTCAAGGTGGTGGTGGACTGGGACGAGATTGGAGTGCAGTCCTCGAATGTTAGTGAGGTGCACTTTCAGTGAGAGGCCGTGCATCCGCTGCTGAAACCTCATTTTCTTATATTGTTTCTGCAAAATATTTTCAAGATCAAGGGAGGAAATAGGCAAAGAGTGGCAGTTATGTGAGGCACCAACCGGACCCCAACGAAAGTTACAGCACTGCCGCACGGTGAGGAAACCTAGCTTGGAGACCGCGGGGACGCCCGGACCCCTCATAATTGCCTGTTGAGGCCTCTCATCCGGTTGCCAACCGGCCCAACAGAAGCAACACTGGGATTATGCGCGCGATGGCGGAGCAGCCTTTCGCGGATGGCTAGTCCACAATTGGGCTCCCAACTATCGGCGGGCGGCCAGCGGAAAACCGTTTCTCCGGATCCCAATGCCCTCCAAACTAAGCACCGCGTGCGGCAGTACTGCAAGGCACGTCTACGGTACACCAGAGGGTGCAACTACATAGACCCACTCTTAGAGGGCTGCTCAGGGTTCACAGGGTGGAACGCGCGTACGCTTGGCAATCTGACTTCAACCCAGAGGGTGGTGACCAGCCACGGCCGAAGCCTACCACCGGAAAGAGAGTCGCTCTTTAGCACCACCCGGGGGCCACGTGTAGGGACTCGAGGGTAAAGCCTACGGACGCGAGCGACAATTGGCCCACAAAAACTGGTCCAGCAAATCAAAAAAAAGTGAGTTCCTTTCGCATGCAGCTGAGTTCTATAGTTCCTGATAGTTTTTAGAAATAGTTCTGGCGTTTTTACCCCAAAAAATGTCAATTAACGAAATGATCTGCTAACTTCCCGTAGCAGATCATTGTACAGCAGATCAAAAAAAGTGAGTTCCTTTCGCATGCAGCTGAGTTCTATAGTTCCTGATAGTTTTTAGAAATAGTTCTGGCGTTTTTACCCCAAAAAAAGTCAATTAACGAAATGATCTGCTAACTTCCCGTAGCAGATCATTGTACAGCAGATCAAAAAAAGTGAGTTCCCTTCGCATGCAGCTGAGTTCTATAGTTCTTGATAGTTTTTAGAAATAGTTCTGGCGTTTTTACCCCAAAAAATGTCAATTAACGAAATGATCTGCTAACTTCCCGTAGCAGATCCATTGTACAGCAGATAAAAAAAAAGTGATTTCCTTTCGCATGCAGCTGAGTTCTATAGTTCCTGATAGTTTTCAAAGATAGTTTTAAACCATCGTGGGGATGCCAGCGGATCATGTCAGAACGTTGTAAATTCAATAAACACAATTTTCATCGTGGAAATGGAATAAATAATTCGAGTTATTGTGAAAGGCTAGAACTCTGCAATTTTTAACACATTCGTATGGGACTATAAACTAGAGCTCGATTGCAGTCCGGAACTCACGTCCCAGTACCAGCGGATCATGTGAGAACCTTTAAAAACTCGCAAAATATCATTTTCATCGTTTTACAATCGTACTACAATCTAGAGCACGATACGAGTCCAGAACTCACGTCCAAGTGTCACCCTCTTCCTTCCGATCATGAACAATGCGTGATGAGAGATGCCACTCGCACACAGTGGATAGCATGTTCGCGAGAACCGAACGTTTTAAACGTTCGTTTCTCTGCCGAACGATAGTGGCCTAGAACGCCCTGCCTGTTCACGTGTTTCCTCCCACATATAATCCTGGGTTCTTTAAGCGGAGCGTGAAGAGGCACATCAGTAGGTCGTCAAGTTGAGGGCCACTCTCTATAGTATTGTGTGCTGTGAGGAGTGGCCCACAATCGCTAGACGTCGTCATGACTTACCACCAGGCGTGCGGCGTCAATTTGGCGAACCAAATAGTAAAAAAACGTTGTCTTTTTAACCCTGCGAAAAATAGTGCTATTAAGAAATTTAAAATAAGTTTAAAGTGTTTTTTAAAAATATTTTACTTACCATTGCTTTGTCATGGATTTTCGCCGAGTAACGCCTGGTTCCATCCAATACATATTATACATCATTCACCGACCCTTTTCCCAACTCAGTTGGGGTCGGCTTTCCAGTTTAACTATGATTCGGCTGAACTTCGATATTTTCCGTGAAGCGACTGCCATCTGACCTTCACCCGCAGTTCCCCGAAGTTCAATCGAAGTTCTGTATTTAGACCGGTTGAATTTTTGATTTAGGGCTCCAAATACCCATAACGACTGCCATAGATGTTTGTATGACAACCGGGACCGACGGCTTAACGTGCTCTCCTAGGCACGGCCCCTCCGTGTCTTAAGAAATGGTCACCCATCCTAAGACCGGCCTGAGTCGATGTTACTTAACCTTTGCAATGTGCAATAACATTGTCGGTTACCACTAGACCACGAGCCCCTCCGAGGTACATATTACACATAGGTATATAAATGATATTATACAAATGATATTTTTCGAGTTTTTAAACGTTCTCAGTTGTTGCAGTTCTGCTACAGATCGGTGAAAATCGAAAGAATTCTAGCCTTCGAGAATGGTTTGGAACGATGAAAATTATAATTTTTAAGTTTTGAAGGTTCCCACATGATGTGCTGTTACTGGGACGTGAGTTCTGGACTAGAATTGAATTGCAAATTGTAGTTCTGCTTCAGATCGGTGAAAAACGAACGAGTTCTAGCCTTCGAGAATTGTTTGGAACGATGAAAATTATAATTTTCAAGTTTTTGAAGGTTCCCACACGATCTGCTGGTACTGGGACGTGAGTTCTGGACTAGAATTGAATTGCAAATTGCAGTTCTGCTACAGATCGGTGAAAAACGAACTAGTTCTAGCCTTCGAGAATTGTTTGGAACGATGAAAATGATATTCTTCGTGTTTTAAAGTATTCTCAAATGATCTGCTGGTACTGGGACGTGAGTTCCGGACTGCAATCGTGCTCTAGATTGTAGTTCTCAAACGAATATGTGAAAAGCGAAAGAGTTCTAGCCTTCGAGAATTTTCGATACTTTTCGTTTTCAAAGGTTCTCACATGATCTGCTGGTACTTGGACGTGAGATCCGGACTCTAATCGAGCTCTAATTTGTAGTCCCATACGAATGTGTTAAAAATTGCAGAGTTCTAGCCTTTCACAAAACTCAAATTATTTATTCCATTTTTATGATAAAAATTGTGTTTATTGAATTTACAACGTTCTGACATGGTTCGCTGGCATCCCCACGATGGTTCAAAACTATCTTTGAAAAGTATCTAGGACTGCAGAACTCAGCTGCATGCCAAAAAAACTCACATTTGTTTCCGATCTGCTGCAAAGTGATCTGCTACGGGAAGTTAGCAGATTATTTCGTTAATTGACATTTTTTGGGGTAAAAACGCCAGAACTATTTCTAAAAACTATCAGGAACTATAGAACTCAGCTGCATGCGAAAGGAACTCACTTTTTTTGATCTGCTGTACAATGATCTGCTACGGGAAGTTATCAGATCATTTCGTTAATTGACATTGTTTGGGGTAAAAACGCCAGAACTATTTCTAAAAACTATCAGGAACTATAGAACACAGCTGCATGCGAAAGAAACTCACTTTTTTTTTGATTTGCTGGACCATGATCTGCTACGGGAAGTTAGCAGATCATTTCGTTAATTGACATTTTTTGGGGTAAAAACGCCAGAACTATATGTAATAACTATCAGGAAATATAGAACTCAGATGCATGCGAAAGGAACTCACTTTTTTTTTGATCTGCTGGTCAATGATCTGCAACGGGAAGTTAGCAGATCATTTCGTTAATTAACATTTTTAGGGGTAAAAATGCCAGAACTATTTTTAAAAACTATCAGGAATTATAGAACTCAGCTGCATGCGAAAAGAACTCATTTTTTTTATTTGCTAGACCATGATCTGCTACGGGAAGTTAGCAGATAATTTCGTTAATTGACATTGTTTGGGGTAAATACGCCAGAACTCTTTCTAAAAACTATCAGGAACTATATAGAACTCAGCTGCATGCGAAAAGAACTCACTTTTTTTTTTGATCTGCTGGACAATTATCTGCTAAGTTCACACACATCCCAAACTCAAACTAAAATTCAAAGTTAAACTTTCTTTTCCACTACTATTTCTCAAACAGAATTTCCCCAGAATAATGTAATTTACTGACTGTTACAGCTTCCAGTTGGTATGTTTAATACAAAGAAATCCTAATGTATCTGTTGGGTTTAGGGTTAAAGCTTACTTAACCGTGAGCCCACAAAGCCTTGCTTCGTACCTTTTGAATAAATGAATGTAATAGTCGATTTCAATGTTGTAGGTACTATTCTATACTAATATTATAAGAGGAAAGATTTGATTGTTTTTTTTAAGAGTAGACTCCGTATCTACTGAATCAATTTTGAAAATTCTTTCACTGATATGTAGCTACATTATTGCTGAGTAACATACAACATATATTTTTTAATTTAGGAGCAACCGGGACTAATACCTAAATAGTTACATGCTGACGGTTTATAAATAATGAATTCATAATTTTTTTATGTCTTTTAGAATATAAACACCTTCTAAAAGTTGTTTGTACCGAAGTCTGGATGTTTCCTATGTATAATATGTATGTATTTACAAAAAAAAATGTATATAAGTATTTATATCAGTTTATCTAGTACTCATATCACAAGCTCTGCTTAGTTTGAGACTAGATGGCGTTGTGTGGATTGTCCTAACATATTTATTTATTATTTATTTATTATTATTATAAAAGACATAAAAAAACGTTGTAAATTATGTAATGTAGAATATTTCACAAATTTATGTAAGTACTACCTATTGTAAAACAATGCCGCTTTGAGAGCCTAAATTGGCTGATGTTAAGTATACAAATCCCAAACTATGTTTTAACTTAGCCCATGTTGGCTTAAAATAAAATAAAATAAAATAAAATAACGTTTATTATCTTTGAAATTTTTAGAAAATTATTTAGATTCGTCAAAAGTTGGTGTGACTCTATCGAGGGTTCCAAAATGCAACGAGACTGAGAAGAGCCCTCAAGAAACTCAGTTCGGCTTTTTTCCAAAATATTTCATCTTAAATCTAATACAGAGTTATTTAGAAAGGAGCAATTCGTGTTACAACCAGGCAGCCTTGTCATCTAAGAAATCATTAATACTATAATAAGCTTTATGGCACAATTTACGTTTTATTAGTTTTTTAAATTTATTAACCGATAAATTTGCTATTTCGGTTGTCAATGTATTTGTCAGTTGTCATTCGAATAAAGTTCCCCGCAAAAGAATTACTCACTTTATGAAGCCTAAATTTAGGAACAGCCAGTTTATCCTTATTTCTTAAGTTTAGATTATGATTATCACTATTTTTCACAAATTTACTTTTGTTCTTGTGGGTATACAATAAAATTTCATAAATATATTGTGAATACACTGTAAGGATGTTAATATGCTTAAACTTATCTCTTAATGACTCCCGAGACCCCATTCCATAGATAGTCCGGACAGCCCTCTTCTGCAACACAAAGATGCATTCAATTACCCCACAGTAGTATGCCATATGTCATGATACTGTGGAAGTAGCTGAAGTAGACAAGACGCGTCGTTTTAATGTCTGTAAGTTGTCAGATCTTTTTGACAGCACAGGCTGCCGAACTAAGCCTGGCCGAAATTTTCCCGATATGAGGCCCCCATTGCAATTTGGAGTCTAACGTTATGCCCAGAAAGACAGTGTCAACGACCAATTCTATTATATCATCCCTAACCTTAACACTGGTTTTAACAAGTCTTACATTAGGTAAGGTGAATCTTACACATTTAGTTTTATTTTCATTTAATAATAAATTATTAGCACAAAACCCGTGGACTATCCTAGAGAGGGCAATGTTTACATCGTCAAGTTCGCGCTGTCCACGTTTAACTTTAAATATTAAAGAAGTGTCATCAGCAAACAAAACTACCTCGTGGTCGTCTCTTATGAGGTGAGGGAGATCATTAATATATACTAGAAAAAGAAAAGGTCCCAAAATTGAACCCTGTGGTACCCCCATTGCTACAGGAGAACCAGGTGACTGTTTACCAATTCAAGGCCGTCCCCCGGATTCCGTAATGATCAAGTTTCTTAATTAAAGTCTGGTGTTGAACGCAATCGAAGGCCTTAGATAAGTCACAGAATACACCATAAGCATCATATGACTCATCCCAGGCCCTGTATATACACTCTAATAATTTAATTCTTATCAGTGGTGGACCGACTACGAGTGAAACCGAATTGTTTTGTATGTAATAGTTTATTAACGTTAAAGTGATTTTGCATTTGATAAAGCATAATTTTTTCAAAAATTTTACTAAATGTAGGTAGTACAGAAATGGGACGAAAATTGGACGGATCTGAAGTACTACCCGATTTAAACAGGGGAATTAATTTACTAGATTTCATTAAATCAGGGAACACACCACTATCAACACAATTATTAAATATTATTACTAGTTCAGGAGCAACCATTTCAATAAAAGAATTTACTAAATACACAGAGATGTCCCAGAGGTCAGCTGTTTTATTGATATTTAAAGATTTTAAAGTTTTTAAGATGGTGTTTATGTTAACTTTACACTGAATTTAAATATAACGTTACAACAAGGAACGTTTGCTTTTAGCAAAGATTCTGCAATGGGGGTTGTTGTCAAATCTACAGGAATTCGGGAGAAAAAATTTTCAAATTCGTTAGCGACCTCTAAGTCTGATGTTGTTATTTTACCATTTATATTAAGTTTAATCATTTAATTTTTGTTGACCTCTTTCCGCGTTTATAATTTTCCAAGTAGATTTAACTTTGTCTGCACTATTCAGAATTTTATCACTTATATATTTTGATTTAGCTGCTAAACAATCTTCTTTAAACTTTTTTGAATAAGTTTTAACATAATCTACAAATTCAACTGATCTATTAAGCTGTCTTTCTGAGTATAGTTCATAAAGTTTTTGTCTACTTTTGTGTATACCTTCAGTGGCCCATTCACTGAAAGTAGGACTATCACTAATCATGACCTCCTTAGACTTGAATATGGAGTTGAACTCCTTGTAAAAAGAATCAAAAATAATTTATACATTACATTTGGATCTAAGCCAGTGTCTAAGAATGGAATTTTATTGCAAAGTCCAACCCTCATACGTTCCAAGCGGTCACCAGTTATTGGTCTACATAATATTTTACGTTTTATAACTTTTTCTTTAGTGATTTTAAAATATGCTATTTGCCCACAATGGTCTGAATCTAGCTTTTTTATAATACTTTTAATTTCTGGCAACATATCGATGTATATATTATCCAGGCAAGTGGCTATTGTAGCACAATATCTAGTAGGCTCCAAAAATAAGTTTGTAAGATTGTGTGATTTAAATAAATTTAAAATATTATAACTCATAGGCGTATTAACAAGTAAATCGACATTAAAATCACCACAAACTATTAGGTACTTATTAGTTTTTCCAAGTTTACATAGAACTTTGTCAATAAGTTCCTCAAATTCGCAAAAGGGCGAGGTTCCAGGTTTATACACGCATACTACTATGAATTGCTCCATTTCCACGCAAGACAGTTCGACTTTACACTCTAGAGAAAGAGACACAATATCTTTCCGTTCTTTAAATTTAAGTTTTTTATTTAATAAAATCAAAGATCCCCCCCGTACTGTGGTCACCCTGCAGAATGCACAGAATGCACACTAACTTAGAAGAACCTACTTCAATATAATTATGTAAATATTGCATGTTTATAATTATAGTTATTGTTTGTTTCGGGTAAAAATATGGTAGGAACCTATTTGTTAAAATTACAGATAGATATTTATAATACTCGTACTAAGTACATTTAGTTAGATACAAGTACATACATAATTAGGTACACCTAAATTGTCTGTATACATTGTATAACTGTATCCTTTCCAGTTAGCGAATTCTTATGATCTCAACAATCTTTTTAGGGTTCTGTAACAGGAACCCTATTACTGAGCCTTCGCAGTCCGACCGTCCGCCCGTCTGTCTTGGGCTGTATCTCATGAAGCGTAATAGTTAGAAAATTGACATTTTCACAGATTATGTATTTCCGTTACCTCTATAGCAACAAATACAAAAAAAAGGGAATATAATAAAATTTAAGGGGCTCCAACACAACAAACGTGATTTATTTGCCGTTTTGGTACGGAACCCTTTGTGCGCGAGTCCGACTCGCACTTGGCCGATATTTCTATACGCAGATAGAGATAGACCATTTTTTAAATTCGAGTAATTGATTTTAATATAAAAAACTGCTGGAAAATGAACTTCAAATATCAATAAAGGTTCATTTACTAGAAAATTCACGTCGTGTTTATTTTAGTTAATACTTGCCCTTTGATTCATTAAAAGAGACATAGGTACGATTATTACGATTATTACAGACGTACGATTCCATGTACTACAGATATAAATCAAATTCGGTATCAATATCACCGTAATTCGACACACGAACGGTAAACTGATTTCGATATTAAATTAACTTCTACCCTACGTACGTATTTTATTTATGTTTTTCCTTTTTTTTCAAAAGGTACAGTTGTCTCATTCTCGTCCCAAAGGAAAAAACTACAACATAATATTTATATTTTTCATCAATAATGTTATGCAGATATCAATTCGAGTCTCCAAAATAAAGTGCCTGTTTCTCTATTACATAACACCAGGGAATTGGCATTGCAGATTATCTACCCTACTTTAGCCTTAAGACATATCGCTATATCAGCGATATCATGCTTTAGATAACTTAAGATCAGGTCTACAAGGGACTTGCGTTTTTGCGGAGCGTGTGGCTAGTTGCCTTTCAGGTTACCTCTGGCGCTGGGCAAACATCCAGGCTCCAACGCTCAATTGCAATACCGAACAACGTTTCCTTGTCCCGCACCGCGAACTAGTTCAGACTAACTAGTTCTTCTGTGCGGGAAAAATCAAGCATGTTTTAAAAAAAAAGAAGTAGAAGAAGATCGCCAAGGGTTTGTTGTATGAAAACTAGGTAGAAATAATATATGACTGCTTTGGTGACGTGGCTGCTAGTGTATCCGCTTTCGACGCCGGAGTCTCAAAACGAACTTTGTGTGATGACACATACGTTTGTACTGAAGTCTGGATGATTCCTATGTATAATATATATATATATATATGTATTTACAAGAAAAAATGTATTTAAGTATTTGTATCAGTTTATCTAGTACTCATATCACCCGCCGGGCGCCACTGGACATACCCTCTGCTAGTAACCAGAGACGCCCGGCAACGGACGTTAGAGCGGCCGCGGCCTTGGGTCGCGGAATTAAAGAAAAAAACACAACACAAGCTCTGCTTAGTTTGAGACTAGATGGCGTTGTGTGAATTGTCCTTACATATTTATTTATAGGTATGAGTCAATAATATCACTAAGCTTTAATAGCTTAAGCTAGCTCTAACTACTCTGATCGATGCTTTAAATAATACTAATGAAAGGCATAAAGAATAATTCAAACAACGAATTGAAAATTATTCTGAAAACAAACAATCGTTCCAAAATTAGTAAGTGAGGTACCTACATACTACTTTAATTATGCATCAAAGTAGCTCTCTTATTGATTAAGGATTAAGAAGGAATACAGTTTGGTATTTAAAAACCATTTTTTTTCTGTTCCATGTTCAAAACGGTATGTATGCCAATGGTCAGCAAATTACTATAGGTAAGTACCTATCTAAATATAATTATTATAAAATAAACTAAACAGTTATGATTTTCTGGGGCCAACAAAACTATTGGTTAAATGTGAGTGTGTACTGTGTAATGCACATGTAAGGATTTGTTTAGACATAGAACATTCCTCCTGAAAACTGAACAGTCGCTGCTTCAAGTCTATAGTCATATTGTAAAAATTATAAAAAACAAATTACTTCATACTTCAGGTACTTGCTTCATTGCTAATAAAAATATAAAGGAGAAAAACTGTTTGTACTGTCGATTGATTACACTTGGTTTTTTTTTTTTTATTTTTTTTTTATTTAAATCCGCGGCTTCGGGCCACGGCCGCACCTACGTCCATTGCCGAGCCTGGTAAAGACTGAGAGAATTCCCAGTGGCGCCCGGCGGACCTTGGCCACCCGTGTGGACACTGCGTGGTGGTCGGGTGTTACCCCGCATCCTTGGGGTCGGGTTTTATCCCGCATATTTGGGGTCGGGTTTTATCCCGCATCGGTGAGTGAAGGCGTGCGTGGGATGCAGCCCCACATCACGCAGCCCTTCTAGCCTGCTTCTGTAAGGACGGTGGGTTGCTAATCCATCGTCCTCAGGCCCCGATCATGGAGGTCGATGGTCCTGGGCGTAGTCACACCTGCGGCGCCCTCGCCGCAGACTTCGGAACTCAGCGGGGAGGATACGCTCCCTCACCTTACCGGCCGCCTCCTTCACGAGCATAACCTGCTCGCAGAAGGAAACGGCCGCGTTCCACTGGCGTATCCACGCCCAGGCCCACAACGAGGTCCCGGCGCTGACTCGCCCAGGCTGAGCATTCCACCAACGTGTGGAATGCCGTGTCTACGCCGGAAGCCTCGCAGTGTTGACACGCGGGTGTGACCTCACGATGCATGCGAAACAGATACTCACCGAAGTTTCCGTGCCCAGTGATGATCTGTGTCGCACGATACGTTAGGCCACCGTGCTGCCTCTGCAGCCACTCCTCCATGATCGGTCTCACCGCCGCGATGGTGGTGGTTCCCCACTTTGGTTGCTCAAGTCGTACCCTCCATGACTCCATGAGATCCTGGCGGAGATGGGACCGCTGGTCCTCGATTTCTCGAGACGTAGGCCTGTGGTCCCGCTCCAGCGCCTCCTTGTGCCATTGGAACAATGACGCAAGGGCTCTCGCTCTCGGACTTATTCAGTGCCACGTCCAGTCCCAGCCGCCGTATCCGACCCACGACTTCAGCAACCCCAGTCGTGACCTTGAGTGTTGCCTCCTGGTGCGTTGCTCCCCGCGCCGTGACGAGGGTATCGTCCGCGTAACAAGTTACGCTGACGCCCTCAGGCAACGCACCCCGCAACACCCAGTCGTATCCGATGTTCCACAGGAGAGGTCCTAGGACCGACCCCTGAGGAACACCGCACGACACATCTCGCCGAGCTGGCCCGAGCCAGCTAGGGTAAGTTATGACCCTCTCGGATAAATAAGCCCCGACAATGCGACGGAGGTAGAGAGGCACTCCGTGGTAGATCAGTGCCTCTCTAACGCAGCTCCAGGGTAAGGTGTTAAAGGCGATGGCGATGTCAAGAGACACCGCCAGCACCACCTCGCCCCGCGAGACTGCTTCCTCCGCCAGGGTCTTCACGCGCATGATCGCGCTCACGGTGGACCGTCCCCGACGGAAACCGTACTGGTTGTCCGCCAGGTCTGGGCCCACACGCATGAGATGCTCGACGAGGCGTTCTGCGATAATTCGCTCAAAGAGCTTACACACCTCGTCGAGCAGCACGATCGGCCCCGCTTTCCGGATCAGGACCAGTTTCCCCATCCTCCACACCTTGGGAAACTGGCCCCTTTCGAGGCATGCGCTAAAGAGCCCCCTCAGTCGAGGCCCGAGTTCCTCAAGGGCCAGGACCCATACACGGCTCGCAATGCCGTCGGGTCCAGGGGCGGTGGGTTTCCGGCGACTGAGCCGAAGTACCACCGCTCCTAACTCACCCTCTCTGACTTCGGGTACGTCGTCTTCGCTGCTGTTATCCACGTTGGGCGTCTGAGACGGAGCCATGCGCGGAGGGATGTGCTCCTCCGCGCTCGTCGGAAACAGAGAGCCCAAGACCCCCTCCAGCCGATCCGGCTGGAGACTCTGGGTCAGTGGGAGCGCCCTCGGTCGGAGTTTACCTCTAACCTGTAGGTACGGGCGCCCCCATGGATTCCGCTCCAGGGTCTCCAGGAGCTCCTCGCGGGCTGCCGTCTTAGCCCGCGTGATTGCTTCCTGGAGGGTGCCCTTAGCCTCTCTGTAGGACGCATATAGCTCCGCCTCCCGGGCTGCCGCGTCGTCTGGTCGACGATGCCTCCGGCGAAACCTGGTGTACTGGCGGCGGGTGGAGACGCATGCTGCACGCAGCTGTGCAATTTCTGACGACCACCAGTACACCTGCTTTCTGGCCGGCCCGGTTGTAACCCTAGGCATCGCCGCATCGCAGATTTGCGACATGGCTCTCCTGAACCACTCCGCCTCGGCATCCACGTCGACAGGCCTGTCCAGGAGAGCGTCCCGGTCTAAACTCTTGAGCGCCCAACGCGGTTCCGGGGGATTCGGTACCGGCTGTGGAAGGTTAGGTGGGGGGACGACCTCGAACCGGATGTATCGGTGGTCCGAGTGCGTCTCCACACCCTCCTCCACGCACCAGCCCATAATACGGCGGGCGAGGGCAGGGGTCGCGACTGAGCTGACCCCCGACCGCCAAAAGGTGGCGACATTCCCCCGGTTGAGGAGCTGTAGTCCACGTGTTGTGGCCCAGTCCTCAAGTAATCTCCCCCTGCCATTGGTTACCCGGGAGCCCCACGTCGTAGACCAGGCGTTAAAGTCTCCCAGGAGAAGGACAGGGCGAGGACGACACGCAGTGAAGACGACGTCGAGCTCAGTGAGCCATAGCTCATACTGAGCGTCGTTAATATTGTTCGGCGAAATGTATGCGGCCACGACTGCCACCCCTTCATACTCCGCCGCAACGCAGCCTCGGCCGTTTGCAATAATTGCAAGCCGCGAGGTGCTTGCGGCGGACCCCCCAAAGATGCAGGCCAAGCCGTCTTGCGCCACCAGACTTCCCGGGTGGGCATAGTACGGCTCGGCGACCACGACCAGGTCTATGGAACACTGCGCGATGCTCTGGTACAGAAGATCCTGAGCAACGCGGCAGTGGTTCAAGTTCGCCTGTAGGATACGGATATGGGTGTCCATTAATGGACGTCCATATCCGCATCCCGCCGCGAATCTGACCGCGCAGTAGCGGCACCCCCGCTGCCCCCAGCGGACGGACGAGGCTTTGACCTCGAAGCGGCGCAGGAACGGCTGCCGACCCGATGGTCCGCCGTTTTGCCCTCCGCCTCGCATCTGTAGCAGCGAGGCGGTGCGTCAGAGGCGTTGGATTTGTGACCGGGCCGGCTGCAGCGGAAGCACCGATCACCCACGGTGTCTTCCACTGCACACTGCACTCCTACGTGCCCCACCATCATGCACCGGAAACACCTGGTTTCCCGGGCACGCAGGAGGTGCACCTGCGCCTTGAGGAATCCCCCTATGAGGAGGCTCCGTCCGTCCGCAATTTTAAGTGCCGCCGCGACTGGGCACTGGACGACTGTCGTTCCATGACCAGTAGGGCTGAAGTAGATCTCTCCAGCCCTCACCTGGTCATGAGGACAGCCGCCCGCCTCCACGACGGCAGAGATTAGCTCATCCGTCGTGGCCGCGTCATCCAGGCCCGAAATGCGCAATGCTGCGCATTTAGTGGGTCTGGAGACGCGGACGGCTTCTCCATCAAGTGTGTCCCTCAGCTTAGCCGCTAAGGCATCAGCTTTGGGGCCGCTGGAGGCGCCGGAGACCTCGAGTAGGCGAGCCCCGGTGCGGGTGGTCTTGCACCGGAGCCCCCCCTGTATCTCGAGGGCCTTGTTGTCCTCCGAGGACATTTGACAGACCTACTTGGACCGGACCCAGGAGCGGGAGTCCCACTGGCGGCAGCCGCATACGACATCGCGAGTCGCGCCAGTGGGGGCCGGTACGCCCGGTTTTCTAGGACTGCGAGGCGCCTCTCTATCGCCACCAAAACTTCAGTCATAGACGGCCCAGGCTGCGGCGGTAATCCGGGTTCCGCGTTGGACGTCGATTTGGGGGCAGCCTTGGGTGCGGTTTTGGTTGCCGGTTCTATCGTCGGGGTCCGTGGCGTGTGTGCAGCCGTCTGGTTCACTGGAGGCCCATTGACTAACTTAGTCAGGTTTGCGACCTCCGTCAGAGCCTCCAGCTGCTTCTGGGAGGCCGCGAGGTCAGCCTCTAGACTCGCCACCTGACTCCTGAGTTTGACCTTCTCCGCGGTATCGCTGCGCGCGAGGAGCTCGTCGAGTGACGCTTGGGCGTCGGAAACAAGCGAAGCAACGGTCTTCTTCCTGCCCGAAAGATTTTTGCCACCTTTCATGGTGTTATTAATTCGGGCAAGAGCTCCCATGAGCTCCCGCGCGGGTGGCACGTCGGTGTCTCTGCCACTGGGCAGTGACGGGACTTTGAAGGGGGTTGAGGGTTTCCGGCCTAAACCCGTCGAACTGAGCTGCAGTTTAATCGGCACCTCTTCAGACTCACTGGAAAGAGCCGTCCCCTGCTCGGAGCAGCTGGTGCTCTGGTCACGAGACGGCCCATTCTTCGACTGATAATGTCTCTTCCTCAGAGAGGAATAGACCCCCGTCTTCTTAATGCGGCTGGGATCAGCAGTCCCAACTGCGGTCTCCTTCTGGCCTTGGTCCCGTAGCGGGCTTCGGGGCCTATCATCATCCATTTCAATTGGCTTCGGAGTCAAGTTTGGTTGCGGTTGGTCGTCGGTTTGGGTTCTGTTTTTATTTGTGTCCATACTGTTCCCACTAGTATGGGGGAAATGAAGGTCGCCCATGTGCAGTGCCCCCTGTGCACAGAGAAGTCTATACATGTGGAGGTCGACCGGTATCCACAGGGTTATTACGCCCGCATACATACGGACGTATACCGTCACCATCACCATGGTGATACTGATGGTACACGTCCGCATAGCGACCTTTTCCTTGGCGGGTGTTATCGACTTTTCCTTGTCTCGGGCCGGCCAATTAAGGCAAGCCCCCTGCCCCGAGACTGCGCCGATAGACATGATCACCGACACGCAGCACTCGGATCACAGGTTGCCCGACGGTCGTCATAAGACTTTTCCCCAGGTGTGACATCACACGCACAGGGAACCCGCCGAGCTGCGGAGAAACACACTCTCCGCGTCATCACCTCTATGGTGGGATGGAGCTCCCAGCACTTAAGAGTCCTAGTGATTCCAACTCTTGACGGCAGAAGCACAGATGGCCGTTACAAACACAAGCAAGCTGCCCTCTTACTCATCTTTGAAAGCAAAGATGGAAGAGGGCAGAGGCCAGTAGACTTGGCCACTCGCTTCACTCGCTCGGAGCTAGTGAGCGAGTCGCGGGCCTAGCAGGTCCGCCATCCTACGACCCCCTCGTGCAATGGGGTCAGCTGCCGGATATTGGCCGGAGCATTAACAACTCCTCTGCCGGTAGTAGGGGAGTTGTCATCTACTCCGTTGCCCGGAGTGCACCGGCCCCCCAGCTTCCGTTCCCCATGGGAAATACCCATAGGGACAACGGAGCCGCAGGGCACGCGTGGAGGTTCTCGATCTCGCACCCCTGATTACACTTGGTGGAACTTGCTACACATATTGGAGGACAATGGAGAAAATAGACTAGAGGAGAATGCCCAAATGTGGGCTTCTATCTATACTCTATGTATTAAATTAAATGAAAACCACTGAGACACATCTTTAATAGGCCCAAACTCCATACTAGAATGGGCATTCCCCTTTCTCATCGTTTCACATTAATTTGTTGCATCAGATTCTCCTGAATTGTCCAGTAATTACTCTCAGTAAACACATACGTTCCACTTATATAAGGATTAGGTAGATACTCGTAGTTTAGAAACAAGTCAATGAAGGATTATATTATTATAGAAGAAAGAAACGTCGCTAAGCAACTAAGTCCTTTTTACCATATTACCATACATACTATTCCCTATTCTATGACCATATGACAGTCTACCAGCGACCGAGAGTGAAGCTACTTTTATTCATAATATTCTTGCGAACAAGGTTTTAGTCCGTACATCTTCATGTTTGTATCTATGTTAAACAAAAGAAGGTGATCGTCATCTTTTATATTCACGTAGATATGTTATGTTCATCAATCGTATGAAACCACCCTTCAGCTTCATGTTCTACATTACTTACACATAACTAACTTAATTAAAGGGTGGAAAGGAATCCCCGGTTATGATTATGAAAGATAATTACTTTAATTGGGATAATGAGGTAGGTATTGTTTATTCTGCTATGATATAAATCTTAATTATTAACGAGCAGGCGTATTAACTAGCGGCAGCCGCGACATCGCCCGCTTGATAAATTATATTTACAAAAACTACTCTATCTATTTATCCATAGCTGAAAACCGCATCAAAATCCTTTGCGTAGTTTTAAAGGTCTAAGCATAGATAGGGAACGGACGCGACCTTGTTTTATACTATGTTAAGAAGTGGAACGAATTCTAGATTAGGATCTCAAACCTCCTTATCATAAATAAAGTACCTACCTAACATTTCTACATGAAACTCTAACAAACTATATTTTAAAAATCCGTAGGAAGTTGTAATTATATATTATAATTATTATATTGATTGTCCATCGTAGTACGGTAGTACACTTTGAAAATTGCATGTAAAAATTTCTTACATTCATACATAACAATTCATAAATTTAGAATCTAGAATTTTCATGGTTTTGCCGCTTATGCTCGATGTACAATAGTTCGAACGAAATTTACAGAAACGTGTTCGAATAGTTTTTGATGGCCTGCTGGAAGAGATTCCTTTAGGAATAAGTAGTAAGTACCCTTGTACTAACTTCTCACTGTTATTTTTGTATTCTTCTTATTGTTTTATTTTCTGTGTGTAAATAAATAAATAAATAATTAAAAATAAAAACCTCGACGGTTTTTCATTGCTTATTCTGGCCCTGGAAAAGTTATGTCAATAAGCTTCCCCGTCAGCTGCCCCACTATTAAAATACACGTTCGTGCAAAATTTAAGCGAAATCGGTCGAAAGGTTAGGCTGTAACAGTAGCTCTTCGTTCATACGTATATAACTACATACATTTTCCAGCAATTATTATTTTCGACTTAGGCGAACTCAGGGTTCATGGGAAACTCAAAATCTCAAAGTCAGTTTCTACACGATCACCTAAGTGAAAGTAAAAATAAGTCCATTATGTTTTAAAGTTTTTATAAACGGTTTTAATATAAAACTACTAACCGACACTTATAAAGACTGATAGACCCATCATTTTTTTTTAAATTGCTTATAAAGTAATTTGAGGAGAGTAACTAAATTGTGTTTTTATAGCTTGCATATCCATTAATCAATGCTGCCGCCGGACCGTCTAACTTTATTGCTGGATTTTTAAGGGTTCCGTACTGCTTAGGTATAGGCAGTGTGAACCACAGTAGCGTTAATTTATTTAATTTATTGTTAGATATCATAGATACTTATTTACACAAAATAAAATTGGTAAGTAGGTATTTGCAATATTTATAAATACCGGCCGTGCGTGTTGGGTCACGCATAGAATAGGTTCCGTACCCGTAATATAGCCTCTAAATTCCAGAACTAACAAAGCCAATATAATCCGTTACATTTTTCCTTTAAAGTTCATTGTAGGGACTACCATCATAATTTTTTTCAATTATTTGCAACTTTAATAAAGAAAAAAGAAAAAATGTTTATTCAAAATATCTTTAGCATTATAGGGATTATTTACTTCTAGCAAACTGCAGCACAGTTTGTTGGCAGACGTAGCTCCTGATTAAAAAACAAAACAATTCTTTAAAATAAGTTTTACATTTTTTCTTGGCCTAATACAAATAAAACAAGTTTGCTATAGGTACTTGTACCCACCTAACACAATCATAACAACAACTTCCAATCAATCACACCATAATATATAAAAAGTCGTTACTGAAACTAACTAAATAGTAAATTTATTTTACAAGAATTTTTGAGATATTCAACTTTAAAGCTCACCCCGGCTTTAAAGTTGAATATCTCACAAATGGATACATACCTAAATAAACAAATCGTCTCAGCAACTTATATATTTTTTAAATGATTCTATGTTCTTAGCAGCTCCTACTTAGTTCTTACCGTAAACTTAGTTCTTAACGTAAACATGAAACTTTTGCATTTTCTATTGCTGTGTGAATCCATTTTTGAGATATTCAACTTTTAAGCCCACCCCGGCTTTAAAGTTCAGGATCACAAATGGATACATACCTAAATAAACAAATCGTCCCAGCAACTTCTATATTCTTTAAATGATTCTATGTTCTTAGCAGCTCCTACTTAGTTCTTACCGTAAACTTAGTTCTTAACGTAAACATGAAACTTTTGCATTTTCTATTATTTTGTAGTTTACGAAGTTATATTTCATCTTATGCACTTCTGACATGGTACAACTGCTCTGATTCTGAATGTGATGCTCAGTTTTCAAACAAAGGAAGTCAGTACTTCGAAGGATCTTCAAGGTAGGTTTTAAGGTTTCAAGGCGTCAAGGTTTTAACAAGGTATACAATAGACACCCGTAGTCCGATCATCTGTACCTAATCTTAAAATATTAAAATATAAATACTACTTTTTATTTAAGAATAATAATCAATTTTAAGAATAGTTTAAGCAAACTCATTGCTATGAAATACAAAAATAAATCTATACTGTTTAACTTTTCTCCTTGTAAGTCACTTTTGAATAACACTGTGCACCTTTGTTAAAATTTATAAATCGGATGTGAATATAATAAGCTATACAATTAATATATTTGAGTATATCTATATAAAATTAATTGCTGTTCGTTTCCCTAGCTATAACTCAAGAATGGCTGGAAGGATTTGGCTTATTTTTGAAGCGAGCGAAAGCGATTAAATTTGTTATTTAGTTTTTAAGGTGGTAAAATATTCGCTGGGTCAGCTACTTATTCAATATAGTTGTTAATACTGGCGCCAACTGTAAATGTATGTATTATTAATTATAATTGAAAAACGCGACGGATGGACATACAGACAAATTGTCGTATTAGATATATAGATAAAACACAGTTCATAATATAATTTGAACGTATTATAAGAGAACATCTTCTTAACGCGAGTTATCGGGCTATTTAAGTACCTATATATTAAATATAGGCACTTAAATATTCCGATAACTATTTGGAACGGCTCATAGACTCCATTAGGTTCGCAACTCCTTTGTAGGACTTGGTGTATGCCTATTCAATAAAATCCCTGTAGATATTATGAAACTATATTTGCATAAATGCATGCATGCAACGCATGGCCGCGTTCATGCGGGAGAAAATACTCATTATCTCCCGCGCGGGCGGCACACCGATAATCCTGCGACTGCGCAGGGACGGCACAGATGACGGGGGTGGTGTTGGCGGGCGCTTTCTGTAGGCGTCGAGACGCGTGCGCACCGTCTTCACCGGCACCTCCTCCTCCGAATCACTGGAGAGGAGGGACCCCCACCCAGAGCAACTAGTGCTCCGGTCGCGCGGCAGCCCCCCCTTCTCGAGGGTCCTCTTCTGCGAATAAGAACGGCCCTTACCCCTCACACTACTGGGAGCTGACCCATCGTCAGTCCCAGCAGCAACATTTCCTTGGGGCGTCGACGTCGCGCTGCAACTAGGCGGCGCAACGCGAGCCCCCAAATCGATAGGCATAATCAACTTCCGGGAACAACGCAGTAAGTCGTCGGCTGAGACTGCCCGGGGAAGGGCAGTGTCAGGACCGGGGGTCTCTTCTGGCTTTTTCATAATAAGCAGTTTCTCTCTGTGTTGGCCACTCAAGTTCTCGATGTCGACGTTCGGTCACCCAACTTGCCACTGCGTTACCGTGGTCAAGTTGGGGTCCAGGACGGACGGCGAGGACGTAGTCTAATCTCTTGGGGCCCCGCCCCAATTTCATACTATTAGAAAAGAGTGGCCGTGAGTGTTAATTTTATTTATTGCCAGGTTCTTTCTCTCAGGCTCCACCTATTGTTTTGCAAATCTTGCAGTAAATGTAAGTTTAGAAGCAATTTAGAATTTAATTGTAACCTTTATAACTGACTGACTATCAAAAGTGTTACCTTGTAACCCACTTAAATAATAATATTTTTCATTTTAATTTTTAATTTTTCAGAACTGGCAATACTCCATTACACCATGGTAAAAAGTCTTAAGATTGAACTGATTGTCTCAGATGGTACAACAGAGTAAAAGAAAAGCCAAAACTCGTTAAGGCATTAGAGGTTTTCTTCTTTAAATACTTACTCTGTAAATGAAGAGAGACGAGGGATTTAACTCATGTTTGGACATCATAAAAGTCCTTAATGGAACCATTATCGAAATGATTGATAGCGCTAGACTGAGTCGCGCACAAAAACGAGATATAACTTTTTAAGACGAAAGATGTGATTAGAACTGTAGGTACAAGTAATTTCTTTTGAAACAATTTCATTCTTTGCAGTTTCACTGAAGCAACTGTTCGTTGGAAGTGGAAACTATGAATAAAAATTCATGATTGCGCTTTACAAAAGTTGTCTCGTTAGATTTTCTTTATGTACTAGTACGGTGTTAGCCTATATCTTTTGACCCCTTAGGGCTAGGTCAAATTTTCGATTTTTTGGCTTGCCTCCAGATCGAGGGCTATCCATAGAGAGGTCAACCATCATTGTAGCATAAGCAGTTCTCGATTAATTATTTTTATTTTATATACGCACTAATCCAATAGTAATTATATCACTTAATGGTTACTTATATATGCTATGGAAACCCTGCCGGTTTAATATCTCTTAATAACAAATTACTCACAGAAACGACAATTCTCAGAAGTTGAATATTTTGTTCCAGTAAAATATCAAAATCAATCAAAATCTGAATGGCTTCTATAAAGCAAACGTCGCCGTCGTTGTAATCACGGGTTTGAATGAAAGATACTTGATATGAAAAACTCAAACAGCTTTGAAGTTTATTTTACGCAAAGAAATTGACAAAAATTACGTCTGAAGAAATGTTCGATTCAAAGAAAGCATTTTTTTACGGAATCCTATAGTGTTTTGAGGTGTTAGTTATGGATTTTTCTGTGTACCAATCTCGTATGAACTCACTACCAGTCAACAATACCACGTTGACAAGATGGATTTAATGATTTTTTTGCCGTTGCCGGGCGTATCTGGTACGCACGTAGGAGGTATTTCCAGAGGCGCCCGGCATTTAATGAGCTTATGAACATTTTTGACCCAAAATCACAGTTAAACTTTTAGTCACCGACGGACGCTGACCGCTAGTTTGAAATAAAAATTCGAACTAATCCGGTTTTTTTGAATAGTCAAATTTATTGTGTACCCACTTTTGGCTCAAGGTGATGAAACAATCAATTAAACTTTCACATTAAATTTATGAAACAAACTTTCACAACGTGACCGTATAACCTTTACATACCACTTCGAGAAAACGGCGCGGTTATTCGCAGGTATTTGTATGTTTTTTATTTTTTCTATTTTTATATTTGGTTCGCCAAATTGACGCCGCCCGCCTGGTGGTAATTCGTGACGACGTCTAGCGATTGTGGGCCACTCTCACAGCACACATTACTATTGAGAGTGGCCCCCAACTTGACGACCTACTGATGTGCCTCTTCACGCTCCGCTTAAAGAACCCAGGATTACATGTGGGAGGAAACACGTGCACAGGCAGGGCGTTCCAGGCCACTATCGTTCGGCAGAGAAACGAACGTTTAAAACGTTCGGTTCTCGCGAACATGCTATCCACTGTGTGGGGGTGGCACCTCTGCCCGGCACGAGTGGTTCGGGATCGGAAGGAAGAGGGTGAGATCAGATTGAAGAGCTCTTCAGAACACTCACCGTGGTAAATACGGTAGAATGCGGCCAAGGAAGCTATTGTTCGGCGCTGAACTAGCGGCTCAAGGCTTCCCGTTACCTCCGGACAATCTATAATACGGATAGCCCGTCGCTGCATAGCGTCGAGAGCGTCCAGCAGATACTTCGCGGAGCCGTCCCAGAGGTGAGAGCAGTATTCGACGCAGGGTCTAATCTGCGTCTTGTACAGCAGACACCTCTGGTCCGGTGTAAAGAATCTCTTTACCTTATTCAGTATTCCTAGTTTCCGCGAAGCTAGCCCTATACATCTTTCGATGTAGTTTTTATTATTGAGCCTGTGTTTTGCGGGCATTGAACTCGACCAGGTTCTCGGTACCCCATTGAGAGATACTGTCGAGGTTACGGTCGAGATCAGCCACGAGTCGTCGTCTCTCCTCCTCAATCTCAGATCGCCCCGCCGTCGGACGAACCGAGTAACTCCCGTGCAGTGTGCTGTCATCTGCATAGCAATGAATGTTCCCGAGGGATAGCATATCATTGATATGCAGAAGAAAGAGAGTTGGTGATAGTACGGACCCCTGCGGTACCCCGGCATTCACTTGCAAGAAGCGAGAAGCCTGGCCATCGCAGAGGACCCGCACTCGGCGCTCGGTTAAAAAACTGGCAATCCAGCTGCACAGTTGAGGAGGTAGACCATATGCCGGAAGCTTGGACAGGAGCGAAGCATGCCAGACCCTATCGAAGGCTTTGGCGATGTCCAGGCTAATAGCCAAGGACTCGCCGTGCCTTTTCATAGCCCCACCCCAGACATGCGTTACGAATGCCAGAAGATCACCCGTTGATCGCTTTGGCCTGAAGCCGTATTGTCGATCATTGATTAGCGAGTGATCCTCTAGGAATTGCATGAGCTGCTTATTTATAAGGAGCTCAAGCACCTTGCAAATGACTGAGGTGACAGCTATGGATCGATAGTTGCCTGGATCGGACCGATCCCCTTTCTTGGGGATCGGTTGTACTTTCGCCTCCTTCCAGACCTCCGGCACGAGCCCTGAAGAGTATGACAGGCGGTACAGACGCGTTAATACTGGAGACAACTCAGCTGCACATTTTCGTAGCACCACCGCCGGAATGCCGTCAGGGCCACTGGCTTTCCGCGTGTCGAGTGACCGCAGCACTGCCCGTACATCACATTGCCTGATAACAATATCAGGCATTGTGTGGCCACAGTTGGCGATGGCGGGGGGCTGCAGGCCACGGTCGTCGACCCGGGAATTAGCCGCAAAGAGGTCTGCGAGCATATCCGCTTTCTCTTGGGCTTTGTGAGCCAGTGTTCCATCTGGGTAACGCAGCGGTGGCAGCGAGGGCTGACAAAAGTTAGATTGCACGGCTTTGGCCAGTTGCCAGAATCCACGGCTGCCCGTGGGATGGGAAGTGAGCTCCTGACAAAGCCGCGCGACGCGCTGGGCATCCGCTCTCTTAAAGGCCCTCTTACTCGATTTTGTGGCCCGGTTGTACGCTGCTTTGAGGTGGCCCATGTTTGGGTCGCGCACAGCCCGGGCCCTGATCCAGGCGCGATATGCCGACTGTTTTTGTCGAACAGCTTTGGCACAATCTCGCCCGAACCAGGGACGGGCTCTGCGGATACTGGCGACATCAGTGAAAGGGATGTAATAATCAATCCCTAAACTGATCTCGCCAGCAATAGCAGAAGCACTATCCGAAGGAGCCTTTCCTACAAAGCAGCGCTGGCTCCAGGGGACGGACGCATAATAATCGCGTAGACCGGACCGGCGAGTATACATAGCGGCCTTATCACCAAGAGTGATTTCTTACAGGCAACCTTTGGATGGACATAAGCAGATAGACACTTTCTATCTGCTTATATACTATATGATATATGATAAAATGTCGCCTCGTCTTCAGGCTTCTTTCCCTTAGTCATCATGACAGGGCAACATAAAGGAAATTAACGTTACACAACGGCCCTCGAAAACCCCACGAATTCTTACATGGGTGAGGTGGAGTTCACGAATATTCGCGGACTCTATCCTAACCTCGATGCCATCCACCGTGATGGTGGATCTGCGTGATTTTGAGACGGCATGGCCTTCTGTGATATTCCTTCCTCACGGAGATACAAATACGTCGCCCTGACGATACCTACGTCTTACCTATGTTACCCCAGTTATGTCAGCGAGGAACCATTTCGCGATAAAACCGAGGTTTGCGTGTTCGTTAGTGCGGATGTTTGTCGTCGCCGGTTGCGCTGTCTAGAGAACCCTTCCTACTCCATCGTGGCTCTATGAGCCAGATCTACATGTGTGTCTACCGTTCCCACACAGGGGATGCTGGGACATCAAAGTATTTCGAATACCTAAGCGATATGGCTGACGATGACAGGTGGGGTTCGCGAACGCTGACCTGGTTTTTCTGGGGGATTTTAGCGGCCTTTAGGGATCCCTCAGAACTAATCCTGGGATTTCCAGAAACCATCAAAAAGGCACGATCTCTCCCACGACTTGACCCAGATGGTACACGGGATCACCCGGACACCAGACAGGTCGGACCACTCGCCCGCATTGCTGGATCTGTTGCTGACGAGTCACCCAGTACAGTCTGTCGGTAAACGCCCCATTGGGCACCTGCAACCACTACGTGGTGCACGCCAGCTTGCAAGTGCCACCTCCTGCACGTACTGTGCAAGTGGCTAGACGATAATGTCAGTACTCGTCGGCAGACTGTGATGGTCTCCGCGGTTCGGATGGGAATGTGCTGAAGCTGTTTGGAAAAAAAAGTCAGCATTACGGTCTGGATCAGGGCTCGGGCGACACGTATCCCCAACGTAAACCGCCTCAAAGCGGTGTACAATAGGATCACTAGGTCTAGCAAGAAGGCCTTCAAGAGAGCGGATGCTTAGCGCGTCAAGCGGCTTTTACAGAAGATTCACTAGACACGCGGAAAGCCAGTGGCCCTGATGGTATTCCGGCCGTGGTGCTACGGAAATGTGCAGCTGAGTTGTCTCCAGCATTTGATTAATATATGTCTCCAGCATTAACGCGTTTGTCTGTACCGCCTGTCCTGTGTAGAAAAATGAATAAGATTGATAGAAAGATTAATTTTAGAATATATCTGGTTTTTCCACGCCAACTCGTCTTTATAATTCTTATGAATGACTTTCCTAATAATAAATTACCGTCTTTCATATTTTTTTAACTTCTCAAAACATCTTTTAAATTCAGTTGCAGAAAACCAAAGTACGACCATCAAATTTTATAAGTAACTGTGTGTAATCTGTAAATGGGTTTTGATGGGTCTTTATCAGTGTCATTGTGTATTCCATGTAAATTCCTCTGTAGTTACTTAGTCTTAATCTATGGTCCATTTTGCTTCCATCGGATAAAACTTCCATTCAACTTTTAGGCTTGCGACGGAAAGATTAACGGTTTAAACACGGGGGAATCAAAGTACTAAAAATATCTCTACGAAATATCTGTTGTCAACCTTTACATACATGACCAAAGAGTATTACTTATACTGACATAAAATTTCGTAAATAGTAGGCATCTAGGAGTCCTAGGAGTCCATCGGAAACATTAAAAATGGATCAACAAACTATCATAAAATATCTGCATACAGGCAGACACAGACTGTCAAAAGCAAAATATTGTTCAGTCCAGTATGTAGACGACTAATTAGGTTTCTACGTCATTCTACATTCCTACGTCATTCATCCGGTATAGTTTTCCTTTAAAGTTCAGTACATGGACTACCATCATTAATTTTTTTAAGTTCTTCACGCCAGCCATTTAGATTTTAGAGAGGGGGGACGGTGACGCCCTGTTTTCACAAAAATATGCTCTTCAAAGCTAAATATCTCGCAAACGGATACTAAAATCTTATTTTAGCACTTTGTGAGCGTAGTAAATAAATATCCATGCAAAATTTCATATTTCTAGCACTGACCGTTTGGGAGCAATGTCGAGGACAGACGGACATGACGAAACTATAAGGGTTCCGAAACTTTTTCTAAGGAACTAAAAATGGGTTTGTCCTGATTTGTGTAATAAATAGTAATAATGTTCTTTTAATTAGTTTCATAAGTATAATAGTGCTTTCAGTACATAAGTGCTATCTATTGTATAAATATCATCCATTTAAAAGCGTTGTTCTTGTATCCAGTTTTATAACAATATTCGCCATATTTATTTCTAAAAAAAACATGTCCAGTAGAGAGACTTATTTCTTTATTTTGGAACGGTCTCAATGGAAACTGTTCCGCTTGAATCTCTTTTAAATGTATATAGGTCACATCCTTTGTAACGCATGTTAGGGTCTGATAACTGAATCAAATTTACTCATAAGAATATTTCAGGCGATCCAAATCTATCCTAGCTTATACTCGTATAACTTGTTCCAGTATAATTTGAAAACTCATGTGACACGTTTTTTAGACATTAATTAGGTAAATGTCACAGGAAAACTTCTTAGAGGTTGTTAAAGAAAACTGGGACATTTACTTACTAACTACATAATGTAGGGAATACTTAATTCAAATAAAAATTAACACAAAGACCGACTGCCAATTACCAGAATGGGACCAAATATTTGTCCAAATTGAAATGGGACCATTTGGTAAGCAAGTAAGTAGCAAGTATGCAAGTTCAATAACAAAAAAATCTAAATTGGTTCACCCAGTCGACCGATGTGCCCGCGAGGAGCTCCTGGAGACCCTGGAGCGGAACCCATGGGGGCGCCCGTTGCGTTCAGAGGTAAACTCCAACCGAGGGCGCTCCCACTGACCCAGAGTATCCAGCTGGATTGGCTGGGAGGGGGTTTTGGGCTTTCTGTTTCCGACGAGAGCGGAGGAGCACATCCCTCCGCACATGGCTCTGTCTCAGACGCCAAACGCGGGTAGCTGCAGCGAAGACGACGTACCCAGGTCAGAGAGGGCGGTGGTACTTCGGCTCAGTCGCCGGAAAACCACCGCCCCTGGGCCCGGCGGCATTCCGGGCCGTGTATGGGTCCTGGCCCTCGAGGAACTCGGGCCTCGACTGAGGGGGCTCTTGAGCGAATGCCTCGAAAGGTAAAAAGGTAAGGTTTCCCAAGGTGTGGAGGACGGGGAAACTCATGGATCTCATGGAGACATGGAAGGTGCGACTTGAACAACTGGGGAACCACCACCATCGCAGCGGTGAGACCGATTATGGAGGAGTGGCTGCTGTGACCTCACGTATTGTGCGACACAGATCATCACCGGGTATGGAAACCTTGGTGAGTATCTGTTTCGCATGCATCATGAGGTCACTCCAAATCTTAGAGGCCTTACCTCCCCTGCAAGTGGTGCTATCACTTGCAGTACTTGCTTGTAAGTACTTATAAGTATATTATTTACAAGTTCACAAAAATCGCAATTCTCATACGCCACGTCATGTATACTCATGTATACGTAGGTAACACGTTTCCTGAGTTTATTACTTCTGAGACTTGCTCGTTTGTTGAATATTTATGGTTTGAATTTCTTGTACAAATATCTTCATTACTTAATTGAATGAGAACCTACCTCATGCTATTCTTGTAAATTGTACTAAATGGAATAATGAAACGGTAGTTTATAATTACATCATAATAATAGTAAGATTATGTCATTTAGAATGACATAATCTTATATTACACATATGACATTAACTTATATTAAAAAACCTATTCAGCTTGGGTTCGGCTCTAAGGGCAGCTGTGAGGCTGCCATTCACGCACTGTCCACCTACCTTGGCAGTGGTGACGGAGAGGTCAATTTAGGTATTTATATGAAAGGTTTAAGGTAAGCGTGTCGAGAAATACGACTTGCACTTCTACTTCATATAAGATCGTGACGTCCAAGGTTATCGACTACTTCTCCACAATGGCAACGATACGGAGAAACACATGGCGCACCCAAACGGAGACATGTGGCAAGGCGGAAAGTGGTATCGTCCAACATAGTACTGTGCGACGGGAGTACTTGGATCGACAGTCCTGACTCCCGAATTCCCACAGCCAGCAAACGCGCTCGCTCTGAAACGTTAGAAGAACTATTAATTAGTAAATTCCGTCTCAAATTACAGAGCAGCGCGTCCCACTGCCTCTAAGAGAATGGTTGAGAGGGTAGATCAGTGAATGGACCAGTTGCCTTCCACACAATTATGACATCGGTCTTATACAGCACCTCAGAATCAACCAGTGTGTTGGTTAGAATCTTCCTCGTTAATTCTTCAGTCCATTAATCGGTAATTTTGCGGACACCGAGCCCACACATGCGAACTGGTAGAGACGCTTGGAGCCAGGCCCGGTCATTAAGAAAAATATAAGACTACATATTTTACATACTGTACAAAACCTCCTTTAATTAACCGAAGCGCTTAGCATATTATAAGCCCACGTTTCGAGCCTTAAGGTTGCGCTATTTAGCGGCTCAAACTCGTTGATAGGTATTGCTCGGGAGCATGCTGTTTCACCTCACAGCGTGTAAGAAAGAAACAGCATCAGCGATGAGCAGTGCAGACGTATGCGCGCACACGTATAATAGCAGGCTCATGTCACACACGACACAGCACACGCACACATGTTCAAGTTCATTGAAGCGAGCCAGGCGAGCCAGGCGTGCCGCCCGCGCGTGGCCTCTCTCGCGCGGGATGTACCTATACAATGTTGACCCAAAAGGTAAATCACCGAACTCTTTCGATTTTCTTTACAACAGAAAAATGTTACCAACCTAACTATACCTATTTATTGTCTAATTACCTGGTTTTATACTTACTTTGAACTTACACTGCGTAGGTATATCTACTACGTAAAGCGCCTAGCACAGAATTTGGTAGATAGTTAGGTACTAATTACCTATAGCTAAGTATTCTGTGCTACTAGGTAAGTACTATTATAAATAAGCTTATGTGAAAGTTTATGAAGATGGATGTTTGACTATTTCAAAACTAGGTAGGTACCACCCTAGGTACCTATTCTGTGTTGATGATACATCCAGTATTTCGGTTGACTACCAACTACCACACCACCGAACACCGTCTGACCTGCACCTGATAACTTTCCGGGAAGATTGACAGCATCTTACCAGTTTCTCCCACTGCCTCTTTCCAACTGCCGCTACCACTACACCCAGTTCGTGACGCACCTGCCGACCCACTATACCTTCGCACCGGCACTGCTACCTACCTTCACAAATTCTACAGCGTTGTTCTGGCCACATGAAGCACCTGCCGCACACGTCACCTACTGGGCACAGCGGTACAGGGCAGTCTTAATCCCCTTCTATATGTAGGTACCTACCGAGTATCATTTACCTTTATACCTACCATGCGATTGCGAACGTACCTAACTACCTACTCACTCACTACCCCGAAAATTAGTGTAATAATACCTAGGTAGGTAATAAACTCTGGTTTGCCAGAGACGCCCGGCAATGGACGTCGTACGAGCGGCCGCATCCGCACGGACGTTAAAAATAAAAATAAAGGTAGGTAATAAATATAATATATTATAACGAATATATAAATAATAGTGCTAACTTTTTCTCATATAATTTTACAATATAAAACACAATAACTATGGTCTTGGCCTGGACTCGAACCAGTGACTGCCTTTCCAGGAAGAGCGTTCTACCCACTGACCAAGACACCACTAGTCACAGGTTTTCTGCTAGAGAAATGTTCCTAGTTATATTAGGGTAAGTACCCCACGCGCACAGATGCCCATACTCCGCCGCCTAGTAGTTTACGTAAATAACTAATAATAACGCAGCGAGAGTCAAAATACAAACGAGCTAAAGAAGCCGCAGCAGCAAACTGAACTCTATTAGAAATAATTTGAGCGTGTGGGTACGTGAGTAGTAAAATAACACAGTTGCACATGTGTGCGTGTGAGTGTTCCTCCGACCGCACCCCCCGCACCGCATGGGGGAGAATCGTGTGAATGCGAAGTAGCGATAATTCATCGTAAAACGGGTATGTAGAAATTCACGAAAGGCCTTTTGATAAAAAGTGTATTCTGAAAAAAGTACTGCATGTATCGATTTTGAATAAAGTTTTCTGAACTCTTCGAGAGTTAAATTTTGTCGTCACGGTTTTAGTTTTTGAGATTTTATACTCCTTATAGCCCTTATTTACACAGAAAGTTGATTAAAAATAAGGCAGAAATTGCCAATGTTTATTGGCTTATATCTTTTTAATGGTTCATAGTTGTACATTTTTAAAACCGTACCGACACAGTTAATGATTAGGCAACACGATAAAACTTTAAAATTTGTTTGTAGGATGTCAAATAGATGAGGATGAGGACTCCAGAAGTTTCTATGGACAAAGTAGCGGCTAGCTCCGCCTTAAATAGTCTTTTTAAGCTCTATAAAATAATCACTAAAGTCGTTTTTAGCATTATTATCACTACAGGATTTTGCGCAACAGTACCTATCTAAGTTTACGTATCGGTGGAAAAAAAGTTTAAGACACGGTCAAACTCATCCTTCATCGGTCAAACTCATGCGACATACGAAGGACCAGTGTGTTTTTCGCTTTACCCATCTCTTACAAGTTAGTGGTGGCCCTAAGGCTTGTACCACTATGGTACCAGTGTATAAACATAATTTACATGAACAAAAACATGGAGAGGAGACTGGCTCTCAAGTTTAGCACTACTGATAACATAATGATTCACAGATGCATCAACTTACTACCGGTATTATTTTTCAATGCTAAGTATACAGATATCTTTTGGTGATTTTCTATTCTATCGAACTGAACTGATCCACGAAATTTCCTCAGACCGTGTAATATATATATTATATAATTATTTTATTGTACAGTTCATCGATTGGAGGCATGATGATATTTTTTCAATCATTATAATCAACGCAGTGGTGTTCATCATAATCGGTCATTACCTAGTTATTTATACTAGCTTTATGAGCAAAAAAATTTGTATCAAAATACCTACCCGATTATAAAAACATTAGGGTACTGAAATTGAAAAAAATACTTTTGATATTATTCCACAACGCTATTTCAATGTTTACACATTTAGATCAAATACTGATGGAACTTTTGTAATTATTATTTACGAAACGTTGGCAATTTATACATGAGTCGAAATAAATAATGTTATGGAAATGTATATGGATTATATTAGTGATAACTTTAGCTCAATACACAGTATCTGTATTGAGTGTTACGTATCACCTTTCTATAAGGAGCATCATGACGTGCAATGAAGCGGACCCACCTTATGAAAAAGACAACCCTATGACATTAAACGTCATGGCTTACAATAAAAGTGATAGTTTTTACTTTAAAGGCAACTTAACTATTAGACGAAACTTAAAAGGATATTTTTATCGGGTAAAAACTGGGATTGGCAAAGCTGACGGTGAAATAAAATATACGAATCAATATAAAAAGTTGACTTGCAAGAGCATGATTCCTAAAGTGTTGTTAATATCGGCTGGTGTGAAGTACGATGAAAAGACATGTGAGATTTTTAAAGGAAATTACACATTCAGCAAAATTGACTTAGTAGGCAAGTTACAGCCTGGAGCGTATTATTTTCCTATCAAAGAAGTCGGTGAAACCGTAGTTTATTTTAGTGTTTATGGAAGTCAAGGCACTGGTATCTGTACATTGGCTCGATATGTCATGCAAGTCAAATAAGAGGATACTCATTATGTGATGTGTTAAGTATTGATCTGTTGATGTTTACAATCATGTGTATAATCAGACCGCAGATCATAATTATCATTGTCACCATCAGCTTGACTTAAATCTTATCTACGGATTCCACTGACTGCTATTTCATAAATAAAACAAAGTTTAACAAAAGAAATGTTTTTTTTGTAATTAAGTTTATAATTTCAAAAAATTGCAGGAATTCAGGCTAAGTATGAGGGATAACGACTAATGTAGGTCTGAACTTGGTCGATAGTCCGCATGCTGGGAATCACCCAAAAGGCCGCATAAGGTTTACTCTCAATAAAAACAGGCCACAAATCCAAATCGTCAATGCATCTTTTAATATCTCTAATTTATTAATTTCTAACTAAAATTCTTCAGTCTTAACAAGCTTCACCAGTGAAAGCGTAGTGCTTAGGAGAAAAGCACAACGTAAGTTTATAGGGCGAATAATTTAATATTTGCAGCGATGCTATGCCTATGAATAAAATCAGTACTGATAAAATCCGTGTGGCGTGACATAGATTTACTGAGAAACCCAGTACAATAGACGATAGAGGTACGGTTCTTATTTGCATTATTCTCCGTGACACCTCATAGCTTCTAGACGTAAGAAAAGTTGAATTATCAGCTGCATTCATTACTTATAAACCAACCTACCTATAACTTAGAACAGTCGTATATTTTCAGCAGCGTAGCCTGATAATTCTGATAGGAATCAAATTATTTGATTGACTTTACTCATTAATTTACCTAATTTCGAATTTCGAAACCTGGACATATTCAAATACTGTTTATAATTTAATAATTATACTGAATGAAAACCACAATATTTTCTAGTGTTCCACTGCCCTATAGCAATATTCAGGGAGTTCAAGGCTTGTATCTAATCTCCATTTTTTTAAATTACGTTTTTTACAGTATAACAATATTTACGTAAACGCCTGAAAATAAATGGGCATGATCACCGTAAATCTTACCAAAGATATATATGAAACCTTTTTCTGTTGTTTCTACAAATAATTCATCCTGAGCGCCTAATGCGACTCAAGCCTAATAATGCTTTTAAACTAACACAGCTATTTACGAGGCAAATCTGAGGAAGGCGTACAATTCAAAGTCGAGACGAAGTCAGAGTTTTTTCTTATGAATAATAATATAATTATGTATGAGGCTGCAGTTAAGTATGTTCACTATATTAAAATAAATTTTCTTCTTTTCATTTATAGCACTTACAGTCTAGACTACGAAAGTTTTGAATGCAGTAACTGGAGAACCTCGATTAAAGTAGACTACAGTGAAATTGAGATGTAGTTCATTTAACTAGAAACGAACCGTATAGCTCTAAAACAAGCTTATATTGAAACAGGTGCAATATAGACACATTATAATAGGCTAGTTAATAGAATAGGTAATAAAGACACAACCAAAATGCTTGCTATTTCAATCATACAAGTAGATGCTAGTCACGCTCGTCGTTGTAGTTCCGGCAAGTGTTATGCCTGTATACTTACGTGTAACAGCCGAGTGAACATGTTTAACTTCCCCTCATGTTAATATTTCCTATACACGTTCCTTCCAGGTAAGGTAAGTACAATTTCCGAATAGCGATGTTGGTTTACAAACTTATGGAAAAAAAATCTGTTCTTTTTTTTATGAATAAAAAGCCAACGTTTTCATGACTCAAATAGTATTTTTAACACAAACTGAATTCTTAGCTGAATTATTTTCTTGAAATCCTTCTCTTTGAAATTCACGCCTCAAATATTCTGAAATATTTTGTCGTGGGTTTTTCTCCAAGAAAATATTTTTTTGCAAGAAAGAGTTATCTGAACACAATGAAAAGAATTTCTTCAATTAATAGAGCTTCATTATAGTAATTTAGCAGTCCCCTGTCCCGTCTTTTTTAAATAATATCTACTACAAAGACTTTTAGGTCATTTAACAATTTCTTATTTACATCACAAATACCCACAAATTAAGTTCGTTTTAAATGTCGTTGTCGCAGCAGACGTTTCAAGCGGAAAGTCGTCTTTTTTAAGCGGTTTACTCTACTTTTCTTTGTCCCATTTATGGTATTAGGGTTCTTCTACTTCTAAGTCAATATTGGAATAACTAAAAGCAAGAATTAGAACAAGACTATTTACATATAAAGTTGAGATCAAGTTAAATTTTAAAAGTAACCTTTTATATTTAGTATCATTTTAGTCTTATAGCTTTTGTACTCATTGTTCAAATAACAGCAGAGGAATTACAAAATTTGGTTAATCCAAGGGACCATATTCAAGCACTTACGGTTTTAAGCGTTGATGTATTTTATGTAAATGACTGAAATCGTTTAGCTAAAAGGGTAAATGTATGTTCGAAAGGCTTGAAAAATATTTACTAGTATTGTTTTTTTTTAGTCCGCGCAAGCGCGGCCTTTCTTACGTCCATTGCCTATAAAACCTACAGTGTCCCTGCTCGGAGAAAGACATTACTGATTTTATTACACTATATATTAATGTACGAGTATTACGAAAATAATTGAACAATGTAGTAAAAGGTACCTCGTTAATCATAACAGTATACTTGGAGAGTGAACGGTAAATATGCCACTCTCATCTTGGCTGTTTTATTCACGGATCTCGGCACATCCAATTTGCGGGTATGATATCTGAATAATTTTGATAACAATAGAACCACTATGAGTGGGTGACATGATCTAACCGCATATTGTGTTAAAATCCTGATAATATGAAATATAATCTGTAATCAGTTCGAGAAGGAGACGCGGGCGTCTTCCCGAGTTCAGCCGGCTTACACATCTCGTCGAGCAGACCGATAAGGTCTGCTCGACGAGATGTGTATTGTAATCAACAGATTATTGATTTTAAAATGTTTTTTTCGTCGCTGAGTCAGCCAGCCTGTAGCCTTTAAAACGTTGGACAATAAAAGGTATGCAATTATTTACGCCGTATTTCGTGTTAATTCCCGTGTTAAAGTAAAAAGAAGCAGGGATGTTTCAATTCGAGAACGTGAGTTCAATCACCAACCACCACACTACGGATCCTCCTTAGCAATCCAAGTCCAAACCCCCTCAATGTATGGCTGAAAGTAAACGGTTTTTGACATATCGAAGAGTAAGCTGAAATACCCTGTTTGTGACCCAATAAAAAAAATCTAGTCCGAAAATAAATATAGTCCGAGACGCCCAGGATTTTAATTGGCTGTGCCATAGCGGGTGGCATGTAAGATTTTGTTGCCTTTCATCACAAGGCAACGAGTTTTAAAAAGGATGGTATTTAAACGTACTACAATTTATTCCCATTTAATTTAACTAATTTTGTCTTTGTTTCGCCAAGTATACTGAATGTGCACTAAAATATATTCATAATGAGCACCAAAATATATTCAAAATGAGCACCTATTTAAGAATTGTTGTAAATTTGTAAAAATAGTAATACACCTAATTTTAAAAACAAGCATTTATTTTTTTAGTTTTACTTCAGATAATGCACTGCAAAATATATTTTAATCTAACACCAATCAATACCCAATGTAGCTTTATAATAAAAAATAAACACAAACCTAACCATGCAAGTCGTTTCTGGCACTCGCCGGCCGCTGCCGCGGCCTGCACCGCCTTTATTTCATCAAAATCGATCTAGCCGTTTAGGAGGAGTTCTCATCAAACGACCGGTTTGACAAATTTTTGTCTTAAAATATACGTAGAAGTTAAGGGAAGATTTAGCGGGGCCTGAAGACGACGGACTAGCAACCCACCGTCTTATCCATAAAATTGTTATTTTAGGAAAGTAGTCATTTGAAAGTTGACTTTTGCACCAATATACAAACTTCCATAGTTCTTAAACTTGAAATTGTTGGAGAGAGGACAGAGGCGCATTACACACCCAATATTTGCCAGTATTTTTAGTCCCACGTCATAGGGGGCAAGCCTACTGCTGTCACCGGGCACTCTAGAAATACAACTTGCACATAGCCAAATATTTGACTAATAGCACATAATAGGGAATAGTAGGTAGTTAGGTAGGTGCTACGCTTACAGGCTACCGCTCGCAGCTCGGCCCGCGTGGTATATAGTTTAGACTACCTACATTGGTAAATATTTTATCAATGGAAGAATAGTCTTCCATTGATAAACATACTTCTATTAAATCAAATCGATCATCATTTTTAAAATCCATTTTCAAATCACAGAATTTATATAATAAAATATTTCTTTTAATAAATTACTAAACAAAGTACGAACAGAATCTAAATTATTGGCGCCAATATGCATATCGTTCTAATTTCAATTTTTTTTCTTATGCACTTTAAGAAAAAAAATATTGAAATTAGAACGAAATTAAAAGCAAGATTATGTTCTACTTTAAAATTTTACCAGCCTGCCAGAATCATTCAGAACATAATTTAAAACACGGAATAGTTACGATATTTTCTGGGATTTCGAATGAAACAAATTATGATACAAAATTTAGGTACATACATGAAATATGAATTTTATTAAAATTCCAAATTTTCCTTAAATTTGCCGTATATCATTACTTCGCAGAATTTTATCCTTGACAGCGACACTATCGTACGGTGTGGTGGTGAAAGGTTTTTTTCAAAATCAACGGTTTTGATTCCCAGCTGGGATTGTTGATTTTCCAAAGATCAGTAGTGAGTTATTGGGCATTCTACCCCACCTTAGTTCCATCGGTTATCTTCGATAACCTCAGTCACGGTGGGATAGAATGCCCAATAACTCTTTGTAAAATCATTTACCTAAGCCAACGTTCCACATTTTAATGCCGTTCAATACACTACCGTTCCATCAATGGTTAACCAATTTCACTTGCTAGATGATTGCTTTCGTACAGCAAACTAACCCGATGCATGTTTGTTAACATGAACACGTTAAGATCACATTTTTAAGATAGCTAAAGGTGGGACAGAATGCCCAATATCACTTTGGATTGGGAAATAACGTAACTAAACGAATATTCCACATTAATATCATTTGAGCACGCTGTCCCACTGTTCGTACGTTCGCTGAAGCTCCTTGCATGTTCATTAGGGAACTATTTTGTAGAATCACAATTACGATAAGCTAAAACGTACTTACCATTTATAACCTACAGCTTTTCTGTAACCAGTTTGGCTCGACTACTTGTAGTTATAAATATTTATGTTATAAATTCATCTTTTCATTACGAGTCCATCAGTATTACATAGCAAATATGAAATTCGTTAAACAAACACAATCGTTACAGGTCAATACAATCTGTGACGATTTGACAAAAAACAAGTTACGCCATGGAGAATTATTACCGAATACAGTACGTTGCATCATTTGTGGACCATCAAATTGTGGAAAAACTTATCCGATTACCACCTATTTTACATAATGGATAAATCATTGAAAAAACAAATTGTTGATGCGACACAAGCTGTCAGGAAAAAAATACGTAAAATGAAGGATTTAGAAGATAATAATAGGCATGCTCTTGATACAGTTTTTAAGCCTGTTATAGAATCTCTCAATTTAATAGCCAACACTAATAACCACTTAGCTCTAACAAAAAAGGAGGAAAAAGGAGAACCCCAAGAACCACAAGACCAAGATATGAAAGAAACAGATGATAGCAGTAATGATAGTAACGAATCGGAACCCTCATCAGACTCTTCATTTCAGTCATTAGTCGATACTAATCTAGATGTATCATCTTGGTCACTATCTTCACAAGTACTATCGGATGTACCATTTGGTATAAGAAATAACCGTGGACAGTTAATGTTAGGTTCCTCTAGCATAACGATTGGAGATCAAGTTATTACTGTAGCCGGACACAAGTACGAAAGTACACCTGGGTTGCGAGAGTTACTGTTAAAAAAAGACATTGATCTGAGCTTGGTTAATGACTGTCATAGTCATTAACCAAGCTCAGATCAATGTCTTGCAAAGCAAAATTATAAGGCAATGTTACTTGTAACGAATGCACATCGTCGTAATTTCGATTCAAAAAAACCAATTAAAAGTAATAAAGGACAAAAATATTTGCAAGTTATTAAACCACTTTTCGAACAAGAAAGTAAAAGTCCAAGTTGTAGACAGAAAGTAGGAAAAGGATTACCTTTAACAAAAATGTGGAAAAAAACACAGATTTTGTATATTGGGATGATCCCAATGAGTTGGTTGATAGATTAAAGTTATTAATTGCTTCTCGAGATGCTGGTAACACAGGAATAGACAATGAAATAATATCTATCATTGAAGAACTACGTGAAAGCAAAATCATCAAATAAATAAATCTACTAATATTATATGGGTATCATTTTACTATATACCGTTCAACATAATACACCTTTAATATGAATGTAGACAAATTTGGTCATTATATTCATAAGCGAATGCGTATATCGGAAATACTTGATTTTAATGATAACGCATTAATAAAATCTGATCGTGGAGATTATGACTTGAAGACATCGAGGTTAAAAGGTGTCAAACCTCCTCAAGACGCAGATGATGCAGTAAATAAAGCAATGTAGATGAATTGAAAGGTGACTTGTGTAATGACTTACAAAAATTGCAAAGTTCTATTCCAAATAGTGTTCAAAACCACATAGATAAAGCTTTAAAAACAATAATGTCTGAGATAGTGACTCATTTGGAAAACAAATTTTACACAAGAAAAGCAGTTGATAAACTAATTCAAGACGCAATTCAATCTATATTAAAAGATCGAAAAACATAGACCTTAAAGTTTATCAAAATGGCGAAACAACAAATCGTCAATGAAATACATAAAGTAGCACGAAAAAATTTTCCTCGACGATCTGTAGTTTTAAAAGGTATTGATGATTTGTGGCAAGCAGATTTAGTTGATATGCAAAACCTAAAAACCTTTAATAAAGGATATAACTATATTTTAATAGTTATTGACTGCTTCTCAAAGTACGTTTGGGTGGAACCACTAAAAACTAAATCCAAACATGATGTCTCTCATGCATTTGAAAAATTACTTTCTACTAATCTTAGGATACCAACTCATCTGCAAACTGATAGGGGTACTGAGTTCTATAATTCTACATTTCAAAAGCTTTTACAGAACTATAATATTAATCACTACTCAACATTTTCAACCAAAAAGGCTTCAATTGTTGAACGAGTTATTAAAACGATTAAAAATAAATTGTACAAATACTTTAGCTTGAACTGACACTATAAGTGGATAGATGGTGGCTTGAACGGTGTTATGAAGACATATAACAACACAAAACATCGTACTATTAAATTTGCACCTGTTAATGTCAATAAGTTTAATGAAACGGACATTAAAAATAATATTACAAATTCCATGATAAAGGTAACCCAAAAATGTCGTCCAAAGTTTATAATTGGTGACAAAGTTCGAATTAGTAAGTACAAACATATATTTGAGAAAGGATACACTCCTAACTGGTCAACAGAATTATTTACTATAAAAAAGATAAATAACACTGTACCAATAACATATCGCATCGAAGATAATCAAAAACAAGTCATATTAGGAACTTTTTACGAACAAGAGCTTCAAAAGTCGTCCTGCCCTGGTGTCTATTTGATAGAAAAGGTATTAAAAAAGAAAGGAAACAAACTGTTTGTAAAATGGTTGGGTTTAAATAACAAAGAGAACAGTTGGATTGATAAGACTGCAATAGTGGAATAAGTTAATTATATAAGTGATATTTAAATATAGGTTTAAGTCTAATTAATGAAAATCTAATTATTGAAAATGTAGTCCGAATATGTCAAACCTACACAACTTCTTCGGAAGTTACTCTAATTGAGACACCAGAGCCTATTCAAATTTGATAAAATATTCTACTTTATGTGCAATTAAGTGCTAGCAAGAGATTAAATATTTCAGCGTTCATTATTTTATTTCCAATTTTTTGAATTTTGTACAGAACTTAAATGTTATACGAAAATTAAGGATAATCGTATAAAATTAAATTTAAAGGACTTCCATAGAAAACTACGTCGCCTTATAAATTAGATATTTAGTAGGTAAACTAACAAAGAATTATAAATCAAATAATTAACATTATAAGTAATTACTTACATGACATTGCTTTTATTTTGGGTCTTCCTTTTAATCCTCTGAAGGACGTAGTGCACTGCGTGGTTGGTAGCTCGATGCAAATGGTAGATATTGTGGGAACAGAATATGAGACATTCCTCGCGTATAGGAACGATGTGACGATGTAACACACATAGGTAAACAAGTAGAACATACATGAACATACTGCCGACTTAACATTGGTCGTAGCTTTGTATAAATATACGTTGTTAGCCGACTTGGATAAAAAGAGGTGTATTACCATATAGTTTAAGCACATACCATCTCTTGTCAACCACAACTCTTCAGACGTCTGGAAATTCCTTAAAGCTAATGGAATCGGCAAATCACCAACTATTGATTGTCACAACATCGATGTTCGAGCCCTCAATAAGCATTTCTCTCTCCCACCTGTAACACTTGACCCGCTTGTTAGGGCCAACACTCTGCTCGATTTGTCTCTTTTGCCGGTCCCATCATGCCCTTCGTTTCATCTCTCTGCGGTTGGTGAGGATGACGTCCAAAAATCTCTTTTAGCCATCACTTCCTCTGCTGTTGGGAACGATCAGCTGTGTTCTAAAATGTTTTCTCCTATTCTCCCGTCCGTAATCCCCATTTTAACTCATATCTTTAATTTCTCCCTTTCCTCCGGCTGTTTTCCTAGTGCTTGGAAACAGGCACAAGTTATTCCACTACCTAAAACATCAAACCCTTCTCTCCCGTCCCAATTTCATCCTATATCCATTCTACCATTCCTATCCAAAGTCCTTGAACATATAGTACATCGCCAGTTGACTAGTTACACGGAATAATCTCCTTAGTCCCTTTCAATCTGGGTTTAGGACAGGTCACAGCACTGTGACGGCACTTCTTAAGGTGACCGACGACATACGTTGGGCCATGGAGAGTAGATCTCTTACGGTATTGGTGCTACTGGACTTCAGTAGTGCCTTTAACTCGGTAGACTTTGACATTCTCCTTGGTATCCTTAAGTCGTTGAATTGTTCCATGGAGGCTGTGACCTGGTTTAAATCCTATCTTCAGGGCCGCTCGCAGTGTGTTCGCTACAATGACGCTCAGTCTGACTGGTGCAATCTCACTGCGGGAGTGCCCCAAGGTGGCGTACTCTCTCCTCTTTTGTTCTCCATTTTTATCAACTCCGCAGTTAGAGTCATTTCTTCCAACTTCCATCTGTATGCAGACGACCTACAGCTGTATAGGCACTTTACCCTCAACGAGTATCGGACTGCCATCGCTGTCATGAATCATGACTTGAGTGCCATCAGCCTATGGGCAAGGTCATACGGCCTCCACATAAATCCCACTAAATCTCAGGCCATGGTAATTGGCAGTCGGCAGATGTTGGCAGGGCTGGATATGGCATCTCTTCCAGCTATCGTGCTGGATGATATCCCTATCAAATACACCAATGCCGCTAAGAACTTGGGAGTTATTATCGACAACAACTTGTCCTGGGGCTCTCATATTAACGAGGTCAGCAAGAAGGTCCACTTCACCTTTCATACACTTAAATGTCTCCAGTTTCTTGCCCCACGATACTAAAATCTCGCTGGCCCAAACACTAATCGTGCCGATCTTGGACTACGCGGACGCTTGCTGCCTGGATGCTACAGAGGAGCTCTTAAACAAACTTGAGCGGTTGCAAAACTTAGGTATCCGATTTATTTTAAACTTACGTAAGTATGATCACGTCTCAAAATTTCGCAAGGAACTCAAGTGGCTCCCAATCCGTCTTCGTAGAAATACTCGGTTATTATGTCTCCTCTTCAATGTCCTACACAATCCCTCATATCCTTCCTACCTGCGGGAGCGGTTCACACTGATGCGTGCATCAGATGAATCGTGCCGGCCTCACCTCTCCTACCGCCTCAATTGTCCTTCCCACAAATCTGACTTCTTATCCTACTCTTTCTCCGTTCATGCCGTCAGACTGTGGAACGCTCTTCCAACCGATATAAGGAACTGCAGAACTGTGTCTGGCTTCAAGAACAGAGTCAAGGAACACTATCTCGCTTCCTTACCTTAATTATTGTACGTCTATGTATGTTTATATATCTTTTTATGTATGTATTTGTGTATTTATGTAGTTATAGTTTATGTAAGTTTATTAACCTGCACACACATCAGGACCTGTTTGCATCACGATCTCCTCTCTTAGGCCCACTGGAAGAGATCACTTTAGAGATAAGTGGCGCCATTGTATACATGTTTAGAATGTATCCATTTACTGTTTTATTTACTGTGTGTACAAAAAAAAAAAAAAAAAAAATACCAAAACTATTTGCTAATATTTAAAAGTTATATTTTAAATGATTATTTGTAATGTTTCTTAACATATTTGTGGGATAAGTCTGTAGTAATATTTTTGAAAAATTATTTTTATCGAAACGATTCCAAAGGATTTTTAATAGAATACCGTTAACCATACCTTGTATCAAATTTGAGAACCATAAACCAACATACCTACAGATAAATAAAGTAACCACCTTTTTTAGAAGTCGGTTAATATGATGTCGTTTTAATATTGTATCGCTGAGTAAGTAAACTAACAGATACCTTGCTTCCACACACTAACACACACACACACACACACCCATGAAAACCGTGCATAGCAATTTGAAACTTTTATAATTGTGACGCAAACTAGATAACTTCCAGGGTACGTCTACCTTTTAAAAATAATTAAATACCTACCGTGTACTAACGGTCAGCTTATATTGGTGATTTAGGTATAGACGACGGTCCTTACCTACATAAATTGCATAATTTTACTTCTGCGCAATGTATGAGTATATTTCATTAATACTTTTCATGTACCTATACATAATTATATAGTTACCATATCATATACTTATCGACAACGATCAACGAACATACCTACATAAATTATAATTACATTTTATATGTATCATACACAAATCATAACATTCGTCGGAATTAATCGGAATTAGCTTTGGCGGTGTAGTATTTCAATTGTAACAACTGTCATAATATTATATTAGCTTGTAAGCCATAGCCTAGTTTAGTCTATGCTTAGATTATATCAATATTGTCTTGTCTATGTTCACTTCCTTCTTCCTTCACTTTGTAACATGGCCGACTGAAATACACGACACGTATTAGTACGAGTTCCTGTCTTTTATTCCAAAAACCAACAAACATCAGGTGTGGTGTAAACTGGCGTGTCTTAGGAAGAACTGGATCAACCAAAAGAAAAAAATGGACGAATCTTCAATGTCGTCGGGTCGCCTCAAGCACATGGACGTTCACGCATCCAACATGCCGCTCACGTGGAAAAATTGGATCACCAAATTCAAAATATATCTCAAAGCATTTAAATATGATCAAGAAAGCGAAGATAGGCAAGTTGCACTTTTATTACATTATATAGGACCAGATTGCCTTCACATATTTTATTCTTTCAACCTAGATGTCGAAACAGTCAAGCTACAAGTGTTGATCGACAGATTTGCAGGTTATTTCAGCCCAAAAGTCAATATAACCATGATAAGGCATAAACTTTTTAACAGAAAGCAACTGCAAAATGAACAGCTGGACAGTTATATAACAGATCTCAAAAATATAGCCCATCAGTGTAATTTTGGTGAATTGCAAGACGATTTACTAAAAGATATATTTAGTTGGAATCTAAATGATCAGAATCAATACATTAAAGAGAAAATTTTGCAAGAATTGCCTACCACTTTAGATGCCACTATAAATATTGCTAAGTCACTAGAATCGTCCCGGAAAGAAGTTCAAATATTATCAGGCACAAATCCCAATTCATCTGTAGCTAGTATAAATAGTATACATAACAGAAGTAGTCAACAGTCCAGTAGAAGTCATTCACAACATAGTCAGTCAAGAAATCAGTCAAGAAATCATAGTCACAGTCAACAATCAAGGTATAATCCGCAGTCACAGGACCGTCAATCAAGAATTCAGAGTCACAGTCAACAATCAAGGTATAATCCGCAGTCACAGGATCGTCAATCAAGAAGTCAGAGTCACAGTCAACAGTCAAGGTACAATCCTAACCAGTCATACAATACATCCCATTCATCGAGTTATAGCAGTCCCAATGGTTATAAAGGTAACAATCAGTCTATGAATAACTCAATGTGTCCAAAGTGTGGTCAAACACATCGTTTTAAATGTCCTGCTCTTGGTGCAAAATGTAATTTCTGTCAAAAACTTAATCATTATTCAAAGATGTGTAAGTCCAAGCAAAAATTTTGTGTTTGAATTGAAAAAAAATTGAATGCATCTTTGTGTTGCAGAAGAGGGCTATCCGGACTATCTATGGAATGGGGTCTCGGGAGTCATTAAGAGATAAGTTTAAGCATATTAACATCCTTACAGTGTATTCACAGTATATTTATGAAATTTTATTGTATACCCACAAGAACAAAAGTAAATTTGTGAAAAATAGTGATAATCATAATCTAAACTTAAGAAATAAGGATAAACTGGCTGTTCCTAAATTTAGGCTTCATAAAGTGAGTAATTCTTTTGCGGGGAACTTTATTCGAATGTACAATACATTGCCAACCGAAATAGCAAATTTATCTGTCAATAAATTTAAAAAACTAATAAAAAGTAAATTGTGCCATAAAGCTTATTACAGTATTAATGATTTCTTAGATGACAAGGCGGCCTGGTTGTAACAACGTAACGAATTGCTCCTTTCTAAATAACTCTGTATTAGATTTAAGATGAAATATTTTGAAAAAAGCCGAGCTGAGTTTCTTGAGGGCTCTTCTCAGTCTCGTTGCATTTTGGAACCCTCGGTAGAGTCACACCAACTTCTGACGAATCTAAATAATTTTCTGAAAATTTCAAAGATAATAAACGTTATTTTATTTTATTTTATTTTATTTTATTTTAAAATATGTTAATTATGTGCAAGAAGATTTTTCTAATGATGATCAAGCTTTTCTAGGTGCTGTTTATCAATGTAATTCTGTAAAATGTAGTAACCAATGGTCAATAACCCTAAGTATCTGTAGTCAATCTGTTTGCTTACTTATTGATTCAGGTGCAGATGTGAATTTGATGTCTAAGAAAGCATTTGAAAAACTAGCGTTGCAAGAGATAAATCTTATACAAACACCATTTAACTTGACAACATTTACAGGTCAAAGTATACCTACAATCGGTTATTGTACATTACCATGTAAGTATAATGACAAATCATACAACTTGTGTTTCCATATTACACCGTTAGATTGCAAAAATATTCTGGGTAGACAGTCATGTCAACAGTTAAAAGTCATAAAAAGAATACAGTCAGTAACCTTTGATGAAAACATATCTGAACACAGTCCAAACTACACACTTAGTCAGCATAGCCAGAACAACAATTTACAGTCAATGTCAAGTCAGTCTAACAGTCAAAGTCAAGTCATATCACAGTCAATGTGTCACAAAGTCCCAGCAGAGTCAAACAGTCTGTCAATACTAAAGAAATATAGTAAGGTTTTTAATGGAATAGGAGCTCTTAAAAACTATGAATGTCATTTAACTCTCAACGAAAATGTCAAGCCGTCGGTAGACGCAAGTAGAAAAATTCCTTTTAAATTACAGGATAAAGTCAAGGCAGAACTTAATAAGTTAGAAGTCACTGGTATTATTGCTCGAGTTGATGAACCAACTGATTGGGTCAACTCTATGGTAATTGTCTCTAAAAAGGATGAAAGCATTAGATTATGTTTAGATCCACGTAAGTTAAATAAAGCTATTAAACGTTCACATTACCCATTTCCACATATTGATGAAATTAAAGCAGAACTAAATGGTTCATGTTATTTTTCAAATTTAGACGCTAAGTCAGGCTTTTGGAATCTTGTCTTAGATGAACAATCATCCAAACTATGTACTTTTATAAGCCCCTATGGCAGATTTCGTTTTTTAAGGCTACCGTTTGGTGTCAATGCATCTCCAGAAATCTTTCATAAAGAAATGATTTCCCGGTTTGGTGACATACAAGGCATTAAAATAATGATGGACGATTTTCTTATACATGCTAAAACCATTCAAGAACATGATCAAATCCTAGAAAAAGTTCTTTGTCGTGCAAAAGATATAGGTCTAACATTTAATAGTAATAAATGTAACATTTGTCAAAGTGAAGTCAAGTATTTAGGTTTTATATTCAATAGAAATGGAGTGTCTGTAGATCCATCTAAAGTAAATTCAATTTGCAACATGCCACAGCCTAAGAATGTCACAGATGTCCAGAGATTCCTGGGCATGATTAATTTTCTTGGCTCATTCATAAAAAATTTATCAAAAGAAACATCAAACATAAGACAGTTACTTAATAAAAACACAATATGGTCATGGAATGACAGTCATGAGAAAGAATTCAATAAATTAAAGTCTCTAATTAGTTCTTCACCAGTCTTAACTTACTTTGATCCTCAAAAACCACTTACTTTGTCAGTAGATGCTTCAAAAGATGCTTTAGGTGCTGTCATCTTACATAATATTAGTCCTATAGCATATGGCTCAGCTTCTTCAACAAAGTCTCAACAAAATTACTCTCAGATTGAAAAGGAACTCCTAGCAATTTTATTTGGTTGTACTAAGTTCCATCAATACATTTTTGGTAACAAAGTCCTAGTGGAAACAGATCACAAACCTATTGTCTCTTTATTTAGTAAACCTTTATTTAATATTCCACCAAGATTGCAACGAATAATGCTTTGTTTGCAACCCTATGATCTTATCGTTACTTATAAACCAGGTAAATACTTATATGTCGCAGACACATTGTCCCGTGCTGCATTACCAGAAAATGCATTAGTAGAATTGGATGAAGATATTAAACTTCATGTTAATTTACTCACTGCTAATTTGTCACTTAGTCCTTTCAAGTTACAACAAATTGAACAAGCTACCAGGTCTGACCAAACTCTTCAAACTCTTATTAATTACTGTAAAAATGGATTTCCAAATTCAAAGCATAAAGTAGAAGATTGTATTAAACCTTTCTTTCCTGTTAAAGATGATATTCATTATGCTAATAACCTTTTATTTTTGTCAGATAGAGTTATAATACCTATTTCTTTAAGAAAAGATTTCTTAAAACTATTACATGAAGGTCATCAAGGCTTGAATAGTTGTAGAAATTTGGCAAGACATACAATTTACTGGCCTAATATCAGTCAAGATATAGATAATTACATCAGTAATTGTGAAATTTGTCTCACTTTAAGAAAGAGTAACACTAAAGAAAGTCTATTACCACATGATTACAAATACATTCCTTGGCATAAGGTTGGTATAGATTTCTTTGAGTTCAACAAGCATACATACTTAATTGTAGTCGATTATTTCTCAAAATATGTTGAGATAGCAATTTTAAGTAATGGTTACAGTGCAGACCAAGTCATAATCAAGCTAAAATCAATATTTGCTCGTCATGGTATTCCCCATACATTAATGTCAGATAATGGTCCACCGATGAATTCCAAATCTTTTCATGATTTCACACAAGATTGGAATATTCACCATGTCACTTCCAGTCCCTATCACAGCCGCTCAAATGGTATGGTAGAACGGACAGTAGGCATAATTAAAAATATGCTTAGAAAATGTTTACTTGATAATACTGATCCATATTTAGCATTACTGCAATATCGCAATACTCCCAAAAACAATTTATGTTCACCAGCACAACTTTCCATGTCACGTAGACTTCGTACAAAGCTACCTATAGTAGAAAAACTTTTAAAACCAAAATTGTGTAACTATAGACATCTTAAACAAGTCAATAATCAAAATTTACATAAGATGAAAGAGTATTACAACAAAAATTCCAAAGATCTTAAACCCTTGGAGGTAAATAGTCATGTTATGTTTCAAAAACATCCACAATCGTCTTGGTTTCCAGGTATTATACAACAAGTTGGTCCTGAACCTAGGTCGTATATCATAAAAAGTAAATTTGGTACATATCGTCGCAATAGACAATACATAACACTTAGACCAAAGTCTCAATATTCTTTTCATTCACATAACACACAGACTAATAATTTTCACACTCAACCAGTCAGTTCCAATCAAACTTATATCAGTTATACTCCTTGTTATACAAATGATTACTCTAAAATTTCTCATAGTCAATCTCCTCAATGTACTAGCAGTCAACCAATTAAGAAATATTCTAGTTCAGGAAGAGAGATAAGGCAACCACAACGTCTTATAGACACAGTCTTATAAACATTGTTTCGTATTCATTGTCATGTATTTAGTTATAAGTAATTAATTAGTAAACTAAAATGTTGTAAACCATTGTTTGTTTACATTTAGAAACAATCGTCGAATTGACAACGTCAAATTATGTCAACTGTCAGAATCTTTTAAAACGTCAAATTGTCTCGTGTCAAAACACTAAAATGCGTTTTGTTATTTTTATATAAGAATCTAAAATATAAGTTATAATAAAGTTAAAGGGAAGATGTCATAATATTATATTAGCTTGTAAGCCATAGCCTAGTTTAGTCTATGCTTAGATTATATCAATATTGTCTTGTCTATGTTCACTTCCTTCTTCCTTCACTTTGTAACATGGCCGACTGAAATACACGACACGTATTAGTACGAGCTCCTGTCTTTTATTCCAAAAACCAACAAACAACAACAAAAGTGGAATTAGACGAAATGAGTTTTCAATCATTTTGATTTAAATAGTCGTAAGTAACAAATTTATTAATACACCTATATAAATAATAAGTTAAGTTTTAATTTTGTTGGGAGGTGATAATTGCTGAATTGATACTTTTTATGTATAAAAACCCATAAATTTTTCAAATAAATTACATTCGCTCCAGCATCTTCCAGTGATCTTCTCCAACAAGAAAATGTGAGTAAGTGCTATTAAATTAATTATTATTTGGTTAATTATTATCCAGCTGAGTTGCTTGGTTAATTCCTGCCGGCTGATAATTATTAATTATTATTTAGTTAATTATTATCCAGCTGAGTTGCTTGGTTAATTCCTGCCGGTTGATAATTATTAACGCATATTATTATAAAATGTGATTACTGATTATGTTATACCACTGAGTAGTGAGTTGCTTGGTTAATTCCCGCCGGCTGCATTATCTATAATCCTAGATCTATTCGGAAAATTTTGGGAATATATTTGTTTATAATTTGATTGTATTTTAACAGGTCTGATTCGGAGTTTGAAACTTCTTCTGTAGAAGAGTCTGAGTGTGTAGCACCAAAGAAACGCAAACAGGTGGTAGAGAAAAAGCAAAAACAACCGAAGCCCAGCTGCACCCAAAGTGTACAACGAAAAAACACTTCACCCGAGTTTAACACCACAAAGAGGTAGGTTTCATTATGTTCAACTAAGTTTAACATCGTCACATTTTAATTAAAATTGAATAAGGTGTAGTTTACACCTTTAACTTAATTGTACACAAATGAGTGACACTCATACACTTAATTTATATACATAGATAGATCTTTTGACAATACTTGTACGTTTCAATACCTACACGTTTAATACTATAACTTTTTTTTGTGTTTTGATCCCAAGTTCTTAGTCACTTTGAATAAGTACTTTTATAATTAACACTTTTTTCTATTTACAGAACGAAGAAAACAAATATTTTGAATATTTTGCGGGCTGAAGAAGGCAGTTGCAGTGAACCACGGTGCGACTTAGCTTCCAGTTTCTCAAGTCGTGTTTCAACTGGGACGTCTCGACGCTCCAAGAAAACGGAAGGAGGGTATGTGGTTGATTTTAAACTCTATAAAACCAACGATTACATATCACACGCCCCTGATGTGCACTACAGGACAGCGTTGGTGCCATGAGTCCTCACTATCTTGGGAGTCACTACAAGACTTTCTAGGACATGCATATAAAGAATTTCAAGACACTGAACCAGTGCATTATGCGGATAAGATTTTTATAAAGTAGATTTAATATTTTATAGATATACCTTATGTATATTATTATAATATACACACATCAAAAATAGTTTGAGATCACTTACAAAGCTGATGTATTTTCAAATTTAACCCAATCAAGAGAAAATGTTTACTTACGTTTAATCTGACTTTATTGTTTCACGTTCTAACGTGTAGATCTATAATACATAAATTTCTTTAATTTTTTTATGTTTTAAACTTAGTGTTGTAGGAGCAAATATTTTATTTAATAATAATGCCTTTTTGTACTGCGTGTAACACATCAGTACCCAGTAAATCATGGGTAGGACATTTGCGAAGTAGTTCACATAGGAAAAGTAGTCAAACAATAAAACATAGTGATGGTGTAGAAATCATAAACTCAGCGTTTCGCAGTCGTATATTAACCTATAAAATATTAGCTCGTGATGAACATCAAGAAGCGTCAATTGAATCCTTTTTTTCAAGTATTTTTGACCAATTAAAATCTCTTTTAAATGAATTCCTTGCTAAGCATACTTGTGTTAAGGTAAACTTTGAGTTTTTTGGTACATTTTTAAAATTCAAAGATAATTCACAAGAAGTGAAATCTTTTGGAACCAAAAATAAAATATTATATTCTAACTTCGATTTCGAAAAATTGTATATTGAAACAGTTAATTATTTAAAAACATCTATTGAAGAGTTTGAAGGTCGTGATAGTGGATGGACATTTATAAACAATTTGTATGTTGAGATCTATTGATGTATTGAAATGAGAATGTATTTTATTGGTGGTTCTAGTTATATCAGTTTACCCAAATTAATTCAGGCTAAAAAAGCATGTTTGAATATTTTGAATATGATCACTATTGTTTTTTATGGTGTGTAACAGCGGCTTTATATCCAGCTAAGAAACACCCTGAAACAACGTCTTCTTATCCTAATTTTCGAGAAATATTTAACTTAAGAGGAATGTCTTTTCCTGTAACCTTTACTGATATTAGAACATTTGAAAAAAACAATCCACATATAAAGTTTATAATTTATGGCTTAAAAAATCATAAAAACTTTGTAGGTCCTTTGTATAAATCTGAATTCAACCTTAAATACAACGGAAAAATGATACACCTTCTGTTTTTAGAAAATAATAATTCTTCTCATTATTGCTTGATCAAAGACTGTTCCAGACTTTTTAGAAGTCAAGTCACATCTCATCACAGCAGATTACATCTTTGCGATTTATGTTTGATATTTTTCAATACCGCTGACCAACTTAACAACCATTTATGTGGAGGTGTAGTAACTGTCCTTCCAAACAGAGGTTCAGTAATTAAGTTTAAAAACTATGAACGGAAACAAACTATGCCTTTTTGTATTTATGCAGATTTTGAATCGATGCTACAAACAAGTACTGAGACTAATAATTGTTCTAGTAAAAATATGAATATGTTTCACCAACACGTACCGGTTGCTTTTGGTTATTATATTGTATGCTCTGATGAACCTAGCTATAATCGTTACGTGTCATATCGAGGTCCAGACTGTGATAAGCGGTTTGTTGACTATATAATTAAAGACGTGCAAAAAATTTAGATATTTTCCACGGAGGACAGGTATGATTTTGAAAATGCAACACGTTGTCATATCTGTCAAAACTTTCTTTTTTGGGACAAAGTCCGTGATCATTGTCATCTTACCGGTCGCTATCGTGGAGCTGCGCATTCGTTTTGTAATTTGCAATATAAATGCCCTGCATTTGTCCCCATTTTTTTTCATAACTTAGCTGGTTATGATTGTCATTTATTTATTAAAGCATTGGGTGACGTCCCTGGTGAAATAAAGATAATACCTAAAAATAAAGAAAACTATATCTCATTTACGAAATATGTATCAGTTTCAAATAATAAGTTTTTTCAAATGCGTTTTCTTGATTCGTTTAAATTTTTGGGGACTTAAACAAATTATGTAAAACTTTAAAACCAGAAATGTTTAAAAATTTACAAAATCACTTCCCTGTCCGAGATGAATTCCAATTACTTACTCGCAAAGGCATTTATCCATATGAATACATGGATTCGTGGAAACGGTATGATGAAAAATGTTTGCCTCCAAAGAAATACTTTTATAGTTCCCTCAATGATGAAAATGTTTCTGAAGATGATTACCGGCATGCACATTTAGTTTGGTCAACATTTAGAATTACTAGTTTAGGTTGTTATACGGATCTATACCTACAAACTGATGTGCTTTTATTAGCAGATATTTTTGAAAATTTTAGACAGACTTGTAAACAACATTATCACTTAGATCCAGCTTTTTATTTAACTGCACCCAGTTTATCTTTTGACGCTATGTTATTAAAAACATGTGTTCAATTGGAACTAATTAATGACTAGTCTATAAACTTGTATGAAACATGGGTTAATATTGAAGAAGATTCATAGAATAATCAGTTTTCGACAAAGCCCATATTTAAAACAATATATTGATTTAAATACCAAACTGAGACAAAAAAGTTCTTCAACTTTCGAACAAGATTTTTTTAAGCTCTTGAATAATAGTGTAAGTGTGTGATATATTGGCTTTGCTGTTCTAGAATTATCAGAAAGTCATATGTATGATTTTCACTATTCAGTAATGCAACCTTTTTACAAGGATAGGATACGGATGTGTTACACGGATACAGATAGTTTTGTGTATCATATACAAACCCATGATTTCTATGAAGACATAAAAAATAACTTTTTATCTTACTTTGACACCAGCAATTTTTGTAAAAATAATGTGTATACTTTACCCATACAGAACAAAAAAATACCAGGCTTGTTTAATTGTGTGTTCTAACTAATTAATGACTTGTATGGTATTAGAGGAGGAGTGTGCCTCTGCTCTCACAGGCATGCGAAAGCAAATAACATATACTTACCGGATTACAAATCTTCGGAACCTGATTCCTATGTCTCTTATATAGATTGTAATAATTTGTACGGGTATAGTATGTGTCAATACTTACCATTATCCAACTTCAAATTTCTCACTCAACAAGAAATTAACAATTTAGATATAACGAAAATTGCAATTGATGCAGATTGTGGTTATATTTTGGAAGTGGATATAGTATACCCTAAGCATTTGCATAACTTACACAACGATTTACCATTTTGTTCTGAAAAATTTATACCCCCGGGGGAAAGAGTTCTAAGCTAATCCCTAATTTATATAATAAATTTAAATATGTTATTCATTACGTGCATTTACAAACTTGTATGAAACATGGGTTAATATTGAAGAAGATTCATAGAATAATCAGTTTTCGACAAAGCCCATATTTAAAACAATATATTGATTTAAATACCAAACTGAGACAAAAAAGTTCTTCAACTTTCGAACAAGATTTTTTTAAGCTCTTGAATAATAGTGTATTTGGAAAAACTTTAGAAAATACTGAAAACAGGGTTAATGTCCATTTAGTTTCTCAGTGGCGAGATATCAAAAACATAACTAAAAGAAGAAAATGCGCTCAAAACCTTATTGCTCGTCCAAATTTCCATAGTGCAACGGTTTTCACTAAAAATCTAGTAGCGGTGCAGTTAAATCCTGAACAAATAACTTTGAACAAACCAATATATATTGGCTTTGCTGTTCTAGAATTATCAAAAAGTCATATGTATGATTTTCACTATTCAGTAATGCAACCTTTTTACAAGGATAGGATACGGATGTGTTACACGGATACAGATAGTTTTGTGTATCATATACAAACCCATCATTTCTATGAAGACATAAAAAATAACTTTTTAGCTTACTTTGACACCAGCAATTTTTGTAAAAATAATGTGTATACTTTACCCATACAGAACAAAAAAATACCAGGCTTGTTTAAAGATGAAATTGCTGGTAAAATAATAAGCGAATTTGTTGGATTGAGATCGAAGTTATATTGTATCAACACCATTCACAGCACAATTAAAAAAGCCAAGGGTATTAAAAAGAATGTTGTACGTGACCTTAACGTTACTGATTATGAAAAAACACTTTATGATGGTGAAATTGTTCATAAAACAAATGTTTTATTTAAGTCAATAAAACATGAGCTATTTACATGTGCTGTAACAAAAATTGCGTTGTCTGGTGATGATGATAAAAGAGTAATTGCAAAAGATAAGATTTCAACTCGAGCATGGGGTCATACCAATATTTTTAATTTTTAAATTAGTAAATAAAAATGTTTATTTACTGTTTCTTTTAAGTAAATGTTACAATGTTTGGAGAGATCTCCTATTGCACAACAATATGCTTGTATCAGGAAAATCCGCTCTTCTTACAGACCTTTTATAAGCTGCGTACCTTTTATAAGTAAGCATAAAATAAGCAAATAATATTCACATGTTATGTGCACTAAACACGAAGTTTTGTGATGTATATCATTTGAGATCCTACATGTAGTGTGAAAGTGACGTAACTAGCCCTGTGACATGATGTCTTGTGATCAGACCCGTTATATCGGACTAAGGTCTACTAATAACGGGACTGCTAGCTTATTGGATTTAACTAGACTTAACAAATTATAATTATTTTAATAAACTAAACTAAGTAAAACTGTAAAAAATAAAAATAAATAAAAATGTATTATTTTATAGTTTTCAGTTTTTTAATTTAATATCCTATAGCATTTACAAAACTATCATCATGACGAACAAGTTTACGTTTTTCGCTATGTTAGAATTCTAGAATGTACAAATTCAAAGACATTAAAATGGTAAGTACGTTTTAGCTTATCGTAATTGTGATTCTACAAAATAGTTCCCTAATGAACATGCAAGGAGCTTCAGCGAACGTACGAACAGTGGGACAGCGTGCTCAAATGATATTAATGTGGAATATTCGTTTAGTTACGTTATTTCCCAATCCAAAGTGATATTGGGCATTCTGTCCCACCTTTATCTATCTTAAAAATGTGATCTTAATGTGTTCATGTTAACAAACATGCATCGGGTTAGTTTGCTGTACGAAAGCAATCATCTAGCAAGTGAAATTGGTTAACCATTGACGGAACGGTAGTGTATTGAACGGCATTAAAATGTGGAACGTTGGCTTAGGTAAATGATTTTACAAAGAGTTATTGGGCATTCTATCCCACCGTGACTGAGGTTATCGAAGATAACCGATGGAACTAAGGTGGGGTAGAATGCCGAATAACTCACTACTAAGATCTAATGATGAGGTTTTGAGTTTCATCAAGATCGGGCCATGACTCCTGTGAGCTTTTTTCACTATTCCTTATAGCTTCGGATTTGGCCATCCAAGCTCTTTTCAGGGGTTCACCCTGTATATATATTTGTGTGTGTGTGTGTGTGTTTAAGTATATATTCTCAGAGCAACCACGGAAAGACGACTTTATTACGTTTTGACTTCTTGAGTTCGTAATTAGTCATAAAATTAACTTTAAAGTTGAAAACAGTGATTTTTTGTATAGTGTTGAAGTGTTTTCGTGTGTAAAGTGCTAAAAATAGACTAAAATAATTGGAAATAGGAATCCCATGACATTTTCAGTGTTAAAATTTTTATAACCTACCCACAGTATTGCACAATATTGAGGATTCTATTTAAAGTCCGAAGTCCCTTAAGATACAAAAATTTCTTGACGTCCAAAGTCCTATAGTGAGAGTAGGTATAATTTCGATTGTTGGTATTCGCTGACAGAGGACAATACACAGATGGCGTCCAAAGTTGTTAATTGTGCCAGCTGTCATAATAATGTTGACAGCCGTGAGTGTCTAAAATGCAGTAAGTGCAATAAATTTTACGACCTTGCCTGCGCAAATATACTAGATAAAAAGTCTTTTACAGCGATGAGTAAGGATCAGAAAATGAAATGGACTTGCCAGGAGTGTAAGAGCAGACAGCCAAAGGTAGGAAATGCCAACACGCCCGTGCGTAATCTTAAGGAGAACGAAGCAAGCCCGCCTGGTTTGTGTGTAGGGGAACGTTGGTTCTCAAAACGTTACTACCCGAAGGATACAAACGGATAGTGATAGGAGAACGCCTTCCAATAGTCCCACCTCCCGGAACTATATACAGGACAGGGATGGCCCACTTCTCTCGGCGATGAGTGAACAAGTTCTTAAAACGATTAAAGATGAGTTGCCAAAAATGATTTCTGGTATATTAAAATTGGAATTATCATCAATCAAGACCGATCTGTTGGATCTTCGCCAGTCTATGGATTTCTTAAGTAATATGCACGACGATATGAAGAACAAGTTTGACAATCTGGTCATGGATAATGCTTCATTATGTAATGAAAATACCAAACTCAACACCACAGTACGTGACCTATCCGAGCGCCTGAACAATCTGGAACAGCATCTACGAGAAAACAACTTAGAAATACTAGGCGTTCCTGAGCATCGCAATGAACATCTACCTAATCTACTACAACAATGTTCGCAAGTGATAGGTTTCAATCTGAAAGAGGAAGATATTGTGAAATGTACTAGAGTTGCCAAACTGAATAAAGAAAGCAAGATGCCTCGCACTATTGTAGTCATGTTCCGTAGTATAAAAAATCGTGATGAGTTCTACTCGGCAGTGCATAGGTACAATAAATCCAACCCTGCTAATAAACTTAGTTCCACGTTACTGGGGATGGGAGGTGAGAAGGTGTATGTGTCGGAGCACTTGTCCCCAATGTTACGGATGACATCAGGCTAGGTATGGAGCATGGTAATCTTACTGTTCTCGCCTTATTGGATTTTAGAAATGCCTTCAATACAGTGGATTACCACATTCTGATGGGCATTCTGCGCTCTATTAACATATCTCCAACAGTGGTTGACTGCTTTCGGACGTACCTGTTTGGTCGCCGGCAGCGTGTGCGATACGAGGAATGCTTTTCCTCCTCTTGGTGCGATACATCTGCTGGCGTACCACAGGGTGGCGTTCTCTCTCCTTTACTTTTCGCAATCTTTATAAATTCTATCACCAAATCTTTACTTTCTTCCTACCACCTTTATGCAGACGATCTCCAAATTTACATGCAAGCTCCCCCGGATAATTTGAGCGAAGCCCTTTCCATTATAAATAAGGATCTTTCTCAAATTTGTACGTGGAGTAAGCAGTACGGGCTTGAAGTGAACCCTTCCAAAACACAGGTGTGTATCGTTGGCAGTCAAAGAAAATTGACGGAAATTGACTGGACGCAGCTGCCAAACATAATCTTCAATGGCGTAGCATTACCAATAACAACGACGGTAAAAAACCTTGGAATTTTAATAGACAGTACCTTATCATGGAGCGTACAACTCCGAGAGGTGAGTCGAAAATTGTTCGCTTCTGTGGGTTCTTTACGTAGACTGCGGAACTTTCTGCCCACGGCCACCAAGGTTGCGCTTGCACAATCCATCCTTCTTCCTATCCTGGACTACGCAGATGTCAGTTATCTCGATGGCACCGAGGAGCAACTTAATAAGCTTGAGCGTCTCCAAAACTTATGTATTAGATTCATATTTGGTTTGCGCAAATATGATCATGTATCCGAATACCGCAACTTGCTCAAGTGGCTCCCAATTCGCCTTCGCCGGAATACTCATATTCTTTCTATGCTTTACAATGTCTTATTTAGTCCATGTACCCCTGTCTATTTAAAAGAACGGTTTTCGTTCCTTAAAGACACACATTTGAGATCCTTGAGGTCGTCGGAGACCCTCAGTGCCAGATCACTCAACTAGTTTTTATGATAAATCTTTCTCCGTCCAAGCTGTACGTTTGTGGAATGTTCTGCCTGTGACCATCCGATAAGCTCCTTCAATAGGTATCTTCAAACGGATGGTAAAAGATCATTATCTGAGTTCTTAACTGCTTTCATCTCTGTATTATTGTATGCATTTATGTACGTATTAATTTACTTATACTCTCGCAATGGTATGTATTTTTTATATTTTTTATTAGTGTATTATTTCAAGTTTTATCTTGTGTAGGTATATCTCTCATAATTTCTATATTATTTCCCTACTTACTTTTGTATATTTATCTTGAACTTTTGTATATTTTTCTTGTACTTTTGTATATTCTTTTCTTTCGCCAATAGCTATCCACTTTTCATTTAACTTCGATCTGTTATGTCCATCCAAAGGTTGCCTGTAAGAGATCACTCTTGATGATAAGGCCCCCATTTGTACTACTGAATTAAGATTTAGTTTGTATTTAATATTACTTTGTATATTAGTGGACAATAAAGTATATTTCTATTCTATTCCCCGGCCAACAAGTCACTACCTGCTGCAGCCCGTACACGGACCAAAGAACTGGGGTATAAGTTCGTCTGGACGTGAGGAAGGAGCAGGACACTAAGTTTATACACATTAAGAATGTAGCCTTGGTTTGATATGTTAGTAATTATTAGTTATTTATTACTACTAAAGTAACCTAGAATATTTTTATAAAATTGTTCCCTGATATCTCTGAATTCCTAATGAATTTGTCAATATACTACCAGAATATGAGGGGTATGAGAACTAAAGTTACTAATGTTTATAACACGGTTCTATGTAACAATTTCGATATAATCTGTTTGTGTGAAACTTGGCTTGTTTGATGAGAGATATTCTGTTTTGCGTAGAGATCGGGATCCTGCATTTTGTGCTTAGCATAATAAGGATTATGGTGGGGGTGTGCTGGTCGCTTATCTGAGGAAGTTCAGGGTCAGAATGTGTGGGGAAAGGTGACTGGTTGTCTGGTGATTTGGAGGGTATATGGGTGCAGGTGGGAGTGAATGGATCTACTAGTACAAATATAGGTCTTGTCTATTTACCGAGCTATTTATCGTCAAATACTGTCTGTAATTTCGTCAACAAATGTAGTCATATTTTCAATGATTTATCGAATGGCATGATTTGTGTTTTGGGAGACTTCAACTTACCTTTTATGGTTTGGTCTGCTGAAACAGGTACCCCTAAAAATTACTACTGTGATAAATCCAAATCCGTATATGATATTTTTCAGTGTACCACTGTACGCCAGCTTCATCATACAGTTAACCAGAATGGACGAATATTGGACTTGGCTATTACTGACCAGCCTTTACTTTTCTATTTACTTTAACGGCTACATTGCCTATTAGTCGACTGGACGGGCATCACCCGCCATTTGAACTCCTTGTTCGAACTGGTACTCAAACATTAACTCATAATAGTTCATTACAGAAATTGTGCTACCGTCAAACTGACTATGACAGCTGTAAACGAGATATTGATCGGGTTGACTGGATGACACGCGCGCGTAGTTTGGATTGCGAGGAATTCGTACCATTTATTTACATATATATATATATTTACACAATAATAGAAAAACACACCCCTAAAACAAAGGTGTCCAATAACAACTATCCAGTCTGGTTTTCAAGAAGTCTTATAATAAAAATAAGGCTCACACTAAATTCAAACGCTACAGAAATCCAAGGGACTATGACATGTTTTCGATGTTGAGAGCTAGGGCCAAAACGGTCACTTTTTAATGTTTTAGAGAGTATATTGAGCGAATTGAAGACGATCTTAAGCTTAACATAAAAGTGTTTTGGCGCTACACAAAGAGTAAACGGGCTACCAACAACATTCCCAGTAGTGTATAGGTACTATCAAGATACGGTCGAAGAGACAGGAGATGAAATTGTGAATTATTTGCGAGTAACTTTTCATCGGTGTATAGTGCAAATTCATGTGGTACATACTGCCCTAACTTTCAGACCTCTAATAACAGTATCGGAAATTTACATATAACAAAGGGTGCCCTTCTTGAGAGACTTCGAAGCATCGATCTTGCCAAGAACAGTGGTTTTGATGGTATCCCACCAATATTCATTCGACTGTGTGCGACTAGCCTAGTTGATCCACTACAGATAATCTTCAACAAATCTATTAGTGAGGGCACTTTCCCGAGCTTATGGAAAATCGCCAAAGTTATACCAATACATAAATCTGGCGTCAAGACATCACAAATTATAGACCTATTTGTGTTCTGAACTGGTTTGCAAAGATATTGGAGGGCTTCATGTATGGTCACTTTTACAATCATCTCCAACACGTTTTAAGTCCTCGGCAGCATGGGTTTATGAATTGTAGGTCAACAAACTCTAACCTTCTCTGCTATACAAATTATATGTCAATCATTTAATGATAAAAAGCAGGTAGATTCCATATATACTGACTTCTCAAAGGCATTTGACCGCGTGGATCACTGGATACTGCTCTCAAAGGCCCAGCATCTCGGAATACATGGGGATCTGCATAGGTGGCTTACATCGTACTTGTCAAACCGTTGTCAGATTGTTGCACTTAGCGAATATGAATCGGTTTCATTCTTGGCAACATCGGGTGTACCGCAGGGCTCTAATCTTGGTCCTTTACTGTTTCTACTGTTCGTTAATGATTTGCTCGGTAAAATTAATAGTGAGTGTTTGGCTTATGCGGATGATATCAAAATATTTAGAAGAATCTCCAACTATCAAGACTGTCAAATTCTGCAGGCTGATGTTGACACTATTGTGCATTAGTGTGACGAGAACTCTACTATCACTTTCACAAGAAACAGGAAAGTATTGATATTGGTTATTGATTGCCTTTTGCGAATTTGAGGAACTTATTGACAAAGTTCTATGTAAACTTGGAAAAACTAATAAGTACCTAATAGTATGTGGTGATTTTAATGTCGATTTACTTGTTAATACGCCTATGAGTTATAATATTTTAAATTTATTTAAATCACACAATCTTACAAACTTATTTTTGGAGCCTACTAGATATTGTAATACAATAGCCACTTGCCTGGATAATATATACAGCGATATGTTGCCAGAAAGTAAAAGTATTATAAAAAAGCTAGATTCAGACCATTGTGGGCAAATAGCATCTTTTAAAATCACTAAAGAAAAAGTTATAAAACGTAAAATATTATGTAGACCAATAACTGGTGACCGCTTGGAACGAATGAGGGTTGGACTTTGCAATAAAATTCCATTCTTAGACACTGGCTTAGATCCAAATGTAATGTATAAATTATTTTTTGATTCTTTTTACAACGAGTTCAACTCCATATTCAAGTCTAAGGAGGTCATGATTAGTGATAGTCCTACTTTCAGTGAATGGGCCACTGAGGGTATACACAAAAGTAGACAAAAACTTTATGAACTATACTCAGAAAGACAGCTTAATAGATCAGTTGAATTTCTAGATTATGTTAAAACTTATTCAAAAAAGTTTAAAGCAGATTGTTTAGCAGCTAAATCAAAATATATAAGTGATAAAATTCTCAATAGTGCAGACAAAGTTAAATCTACTTGGAAAATTATAAACGCGGAAAGAGGTCAACAAAAATTAAATGATAATCATTTTAAACTTAATATAAATGGTAAAATAACTACATCAGACTTCGAGGTCGCTAACGAATTTGAAAATTTTTTCTCCCGAATTCCTGTAGATTTGACAAAAACCCTAGGCTCTTCAACCCCCATTGCAGAATCTTGGTTAAAAGCAAACGTTCCTTGTTGTAACGTTATATTTAAATTCAGTAAAGTTAACATAAACACTATCTTAAAAACTTTTAAATCTTTAAATATCAAGAAAACAGCTGACCTCTGGGGCATCTCTGTGTATTTAGTAAATTCTTTTATTGAAATGGTTGCTCCTGAACTAGTATTAATATTTAATAATTGTGTTGATAGTGGTGTGTTCCCTGATTTAATGAAATCTAGTAAATTAATTCCCCTGTTTAAATCGGGTAGTACTTCAGATCCGTCCAATTTCCGTCCCATTTCTGTACTACCTACATTTAGTAAAATTTTTGAAAAAATTATGCTTAATCAAATGCAAAATCACTTTAACGTTAATAAACTATTACATACAAAACAATTCGGTTTCACTCGTGGTCGGTCCACCACTGATGCCGGAATTAAATTATTAGAGTGTATATACAGGGCCTGGGATGAGTCATATGATGCTTATGGTGTATTCTGCGACTTATCTAAGGCCTTCGATTGCGTTCAGCACCAGACTTTAATTAAGAAACTTGATCATTACGGAATCCGGGGGACGGCCTTGAATTTCGTCAATTCTTACTTAAGTGATAGGGTCCAGAAAGTAGTGATCAATGGTAAACAGTCACCTGGTTCTCCTGTAGCAATGGGGGTACCGCAGGGTTCAATTTTGGGACCTTTTCTTTTTCTAGTATATATTAATGATCTCCCTCACCTCATAAGAGACGACCACGAGGTAGTTTTGTTTGCTGATGACACTTCTTTAATATTTAAAGTTAAACGTGGACAGCGCGAACTTGACGATGTAAACATTACCCTCTCTAGGATAGTCCACTGGTTTTGTGCTAATAATTTATTATTAAATGAAAATAAAACTAAATGTGTAAGATTCACCTTACCTAATGTAAGACTTGTTAAAACCAGTGTTAAGGTTAGGGATGATATAATAGAATTGGTCGATGACACTGTCTTTCTGGGCATAACGTTAGACTCCAAATTGCAATGGGGGCCTCATATCGGGAAAATTCCGGCCAGGCTTAGTTCAGCAGCCTATGCTGTCAAAAAGATCCGACAACTTACAGACATTAAAACGGCGCGTCTTGTCTACTTCAGCTACTTCCACAGTATCATGACATATGGCATACTACTGTGGGGTAACGCTGCCGATATTGAATGCATCTTTGTGTTGCAGAAGAGGGCTATCAGGACTATCTATGGAATGGGGTCTCGGGAGTCATTAAGAGATAAGTTTAAGCATATTAACATCCTTACAGTGTATTCACAGTATATTTATGAAATTTTATTGTATACCCACAAGAACAAAAGTAAATTTGTGAAAAATAGTGATAATCATAATCTAAACTTAAGAAATAAGGATAAACTGGCTGTTCCTAAATTTAGGCTTCATAAAGTGAGTAATTCTTTTGCGGGGAACTTTATTCGAATGTACAATACATTGCCAACCGAAATAGCAAATTTATCTGTCAATAAATTTAAAAAACTAATAAAAAGTAAATTGTGCCATAAAGCTTATTATAGTATTAATGATTTCTTAGATGACAAGGCGGCCTGGTTGTAACAACGTAACGAATTGCTCCTTTCTAAATAACTCTGTATTAGATTTAAGATGAAATATTTTGAAAAAAGCCGAGCTGAGTTTCTTGAGGGCTCTTCTCAGTCTCGTTGCATTTTGGAACCCTCGGTAGAGTCACACCAACTTCTGACGAATCTAAATAATTTTCTGAAAATTTCAAAGATAATAAACGTTATTTTATTTTATTTTATTTTATTTTATTTTGATATATAACTATAATATTAAGGGCGTTATTGTTGACCGAGTTCGGGTGGTTCGTGATCTGGGTGTAATGTTCGATACTGATATATGTCATTCCGGTCACATTATGACTACATCTGTGGTAAAGCAAATCGCATGCTCTCATTTATACTGCGAAATGCAAAGCCTTTCAAGAAGGTTGAATCCTTAACTACCTTGTTTTGTGCTTTAGTGAGAAGTATTACTGAAAACTGTGCTTCTGTCTGGGCTCCAATATCAGTACACAGTGATAGAATAGAGGCAATACAGAAACGATTTGTTAGGGTCTTGTGCATAAAATATGGGCTAAGGCGTCAAATACCTGATTACATTGACAGACTTGAGACCTTTAAAATGATGAGTTTGGAAAGGAGAAGGCGGATGGACGACCTGTGCACTCTCTACAAAATTGTGAACGGCTTCATTGATTGTAACCTTATTACCGACGTGAACTTTAAGATACCTACTCGGTCAGTGCGCATTACGCAACTATTTGCCATGCGTCTGTGCAGGAACAATGTCTCTCAAAATAACCCACTTTATAGAAATGTCTATGAAATAATGTCCTATGAAATAATGTCCTAATGGACATTTTTTTCGATAACTTTGCAAGTTTTAGGATATGTCTCGAGCGACTTGAGCAAAGCCTTAAGCTTTATTGGTAATTTAAATATAATTTTCTTGTTGTTTTTTCTCTTTTAGCTTTTAGCGAGGTTATTATATGTAAAGGCTGTGTACAGATATAAGTGGATGTCAGATTCTAAAAGTGTCTTGTAAAATGTTATAATTTGTATTGTGTAATCTGTTATCTGTCTCTATACCTAACTAAATAAAATAAAATTAAATTAATAATTTATAATTTTTTTCGATAACTTTGAAAGTTTTAGGATATGTCTCGAGCGACTTGAGCAAAGCCTTAAGCTTTATTGGTAATTTAAATATAATTTTCTTGTTGTTTTTTCTCTTTTAGCTTTTAGCGAGGTTATTATATGTAAAGGCTGTGTACAGATATAAGTGGATGTCAGATTCTAAAAGTGTCTTGTAAAATGTTATAATTTGTATTGTGTAATCTGTTATCTGTCTCTATACCTAACTAAATAAAATTAAACTAAATTAAATTAAATATATACCTACATGTATGTATTAAGTATTTAGGGGGGGCTCGTGGTCTAGTGGTAACCGACAATATTAACACATTGCAAAGGTTAAGCAACATCTAGTCAGGCCGGTCTTAGGATGGGTGACCATTTCTTAAGATACTGAGACCCCTCCGTGCCTCGGAGAGCACGTTAAGCCTTCGGTCCCGGTTGTCATACGAACATCTATGGCAGTCGTTAGGGGTAGTTGGAGCCCTAAATCAAGAATCCGACCGGTCTAACTACGTTCTACCGGTCCAACGAACTCCGACCGAACGAGGTCCGACCGGTCTAACGAAGTTCTGTAGAACTTCAATATCGCCCATGGGTTGTGGAGGTCAGATGGCAGTTGCTTCACGGAAAAATATCGAAGTTCAGCCGAATCGCAGTTAGACTGGAAAGCCGACCCCAACTAAGTTGGGAAAAGGCTCAGTGAATGATGTATGTATTAAGTATTTAAGTAAGTAAGGCATATTTACCTACGCCTACCACTACCTTTTCGTTCTACAAGATCTATCCATCCAAAGGTTGCCTGGCAGAAGCTTTAAGCGATAAGGCCGCCCATTGTACTGCTCTTAAATATAGTAAGCTCTGTGTACATTAATACTGTATTGGCGTACAATAAAGCATAAATAACTAAATAAATAAACTAAGTACGCAATGCATGCTACTAATTGCAAATGTTGAGTGGAGCAAATTTCCTTAATTTTTTTCATGATTTCAGAGATATGCACTCCCGGGTATGATGTCGACCAGCATACCAAATTTGGTCAAAATCGGTCAAGCCGTTTCGGAGGAGTTGGCACACAAACGATTTATACTTGTCGTCTAAGATACGCGTCACGTTGTTCATTTTTTTGTTTCAAAAAGTTCATCGTCGGTGTGAAACAACACTTCAAACTTTCTTTCAATAAAATACGTGCGCTCTTTTAATACAACTTTTATTCGTTCATCGGTCATTCATTTTGTTCATTCATTCGGCATTGAAGTTCTTAATGAAATGTTCAGTATCCAGATACAATAGGTACCTAACTATTTGATATTTTCATGTCATGAAGTCAGCGTTTCAGAGCAGTTCTCAGCTTGTTCGTATACATTTTTAGTTAGCAAATATAGTGACCAAAGTGCGAAGAACAATAAAGAGAAACAGTTCGCGAGGCATAAGCTGAGCTTTGTATTTGTGTGAGTGCACGTACGTGAACATAAAATGTAATGTAACCAGCAAAGTGCATGTCACCCAAAATGTTACCCAAAATATTACTCCTAAACTAACAAAGTTATCTGGTCCGTTATAGTTTATCCTTCTAAGTTCATCATATGGACTACCATCATGTTTTTTCATATTCTTCGAACTAGCCGTTTAGATTTCAGAGGGGGGGGATGCGGTTTAAAGTTGAATATCTCGCAAACGGACACCTAAATAAAAAAATGGTATTAGCAACCTCCCAATGTTTTAAAAAGAACTTTCTAATGATACCCCACACGGTCTGAATAGTAAATACGCATATCATATATAATACGTGCAAAATGTAATCTTTCTAGCAGTTTTTATTAGTCCATGATGGTTTCACTTGTAAAAAAGCTGGCTTTGAGGTTATCATCACCCACAGGTTTATCTTGTCAGGCCTGATCCAGGATCTGTCATTCTTGAGTCGGCCTTATCATCAGTTGTATAGAGTCCATAGTTTAACCTTAGTTTGGGCTAGATGATGTTTTGTGAGAATGTCTAAAATAGTTAGAGGTATTTATTTACGAGTATTACTAATACCACAGATATAATAATATTATACTAGTAAAATAATACTATGCTAAAACCTATTTTAAAGTGGTAAAATTGTTTGTTTGTAAGATTGAACCAATCCAGAAATTTCTTTACTAAATAAATTCTCACTAAATGTAGTTGCATTGTTCCCGAGTGCTATACATTATTGTACATAATAATTATAATCACGCCTATGTCCCCGAGAGGGTTGGTGTGTTGCAGACCCAAATTTTGCCAGTATATTGGTCCTGGGTGCTGTAATCCGAAGCTGAATTCCAACAACTACGCGCGCCCGGCAATGGAGGTAGGAGCGGCCGCGGAATAAAATAAAAGCTAGGTCCGATGTTAGGGAAAAACCTATAATTTCAGTAGAACCTACTTTTTGTTGAAAGTACACCACGCAGGCTGAGCCGCAGGCGTTCAGTTAATCTAGGAATGGCCGTAGTAGTATAAAATATAGGATAATACGGCTTGATCCTTTCCTTCCGAATTCGCAACGCTGTTCTTGTCGCAAAAGTCAACGAGATTACCAGCGGGTTACATGTTCCCTTTTATTGCGAGTGAGATTACTTATTGAGTTAAGTTTGGGTGAAAAATCAATTTACTTGATGGAGCTATCTTCACTGGATTATTCAGTTGTTCAAAAAGCAGTATTCAATAGCCGCTCTTGATAAAAGAATTCCTAATTTTATTCAAGCATTAGTCGTGACGAAATCGGTATCCTTTATTTAATATGTAGAGCTACATTTTGTGTTGACTCCTTTAAACCAGACAAGAAACATCCCTCGTTTTAAGTTTTCTTGATTTTAGTCTGTACCTATATCACTTCCATTTGCGTGTCCTAAAACTAACTTAACTTAGTCATTCATGAAGATCTTAATTTTTTTTAGATTCATGAAACTTCAAAAGACTCTTGTTCACGATCTATCTAAAGGTTGTTGAAATGAAAAACACATTTAATTTATAGGTCAATTTTAATACTGAATCTTTTCACACATAATTATTAGACTTTGTCCATTATTACCTATTATTTTTTTGGATATTTACATTAATTACAATACATACTGTACAACAATAATGCTTTAATGTACAATCACACACACACACTATGTACCATATTGAAATAAAAATATGGGTAGGTAGGTACTTTGTATTTACAAGACTGATATTAACCAAACAGGAGTACGTCGGATTAAAAAACCAATTAGCCCTGATATGAGACAGCTTGTTATAAGCTCTGTGGAAAGTGGAGCAGACGATCGTGATACGCGCTCATCTGATATTACACTCGAGGCAACAACAATTCGGCGACTGTTGGAACCATCGCTCCTCGTTTCGTCTAGCACAGATATACTGCTAAGCTCTGGAGACACACAATTTCTTGGTTTTTCAACCTGTAATTACACAGAACGGTTGAAAATGACAATGCCCCTATTTCAGTAACAGATGCTGAATAAATTGGTGTTGTGTTTGGTAAAATTAATATCATCATAATCATACTGTTCAATTTTAAATCGTTAAGTTATTTATGTATAAGTATGGAAAGGAGAGACGGATTAGACATTTTGGTATCTTAATTAATTACACACTTAATATAGATTTAAAAATAAATGTCAAAGTTGGAACTGAAAGAACTTCGGCCACACGTTTCTTATTTGAACAGATTGTCAATGAACTTAATATTTCACAACACATCAGCAAGAAATATGAAAATAGCTATTTCGTACGGGAGCAGAAAAGAAAGTTAGGCATAACACAATAAAAACTTGGACACTTTCGTCAGACTTTTCTTTGTTTGAAAGGTAAAATAAAGACCGCAAGTAGGAAATTTTCATAAAACAATGATGAACAAAAAATTGAGTTAATAAAAGCTTACCGGTGGCTGCGTGAAGTTTATTTTGTTTTGGCATCTGGAAGATTGATGTGCTATGCAGGTTGCGTATGCAATTGCATGGGGTATATAACTTTGCTCGACAACGCCAGTGAACAATACTGTTGCCATTGGTCCTACAAACATAAAAATATAAACCAGTGTTTCAAAACTTTCACTACAACCAAAAGCGTCGTTAGCGCAGAGGTTTGGACATAAAAAAACTCTGTTAAATAAATAATTCGTCGCGGTTATTTGTGACTCGGGAGAAAACTAGTGCTCTATCACTATATTTTTTTAATTCTACATCGTGCTATTAAGGTTAGAGTTCTGCCGAACTAACGGTACAAATTCGATGTAGTCGGTATTGGTCATAATAGCTCAGTGGTCAGAGCATTCCCCCTGTTAGGGGAACATCAGTTTTGTGATCTATTTATAATTTCTTTCTTAATACTCTATCACTATATTCGACGTTCATGTGGTTCTAAAAAAAACACTGCTCCTGCTGACAACTAGACAAGGTTTTGGCAAGTATGCTGGTAAAGTCCATAGTCTTATTCTCTGTTATGTGGAACCTTCGTCACTGACTAAATATGGGTGTAATATAAACCTCTATCTACATCATTTGGTGTCTTATTTACCAATTGAGTAAGAATCCATTTACCTAATGCATATAGTGGTACATCTTCTCCACCGTGTGTAGCCCACTGTCTAGGTACTGCCGAGCTATGTACAGCGTCTGCTGATACACCAGCAGTTTTTGAAGTATTCATTGGAATCACTCTAGGCTCTGCGTGTCCCGGCCCAGTGCCATAAAGTAAAGTCGTGTAGCGCAGTCCATCGATATCTGACGCAACCGTATCGGAGCCTGCAGGAAGTTTGTTAATTGTTTTTTTTTCTTTTATTTACTTAAGTAATACAAAAACGTATTCTCACTTAATTTTATAACATCCTAGCTAATGCCCAAAGATGCGTGAAGTAATTGTCACCTTTTAGATTCCCACGGGTGCACATTACGGGGATAAAAAGTAGCCATTAGCTATTGTAAAGTTTCAATAAAATCAGCTATGCAATAAAGTCAGCTTTTGCATGAAAAAGTATTCATCACAACTGTAGCTCATAAGAGTGAGACGATCGTAAATGCAAAGTAAAGCAATTAAACCAACTTCACTACGAAAATTCCATCCGCGTAGTTTGTTTTTCCATTCGTGGTTCCTATTGTTTGACAGCAAATTTTGCACCAAATTTCAGATAAATCCCTCCAATGGTTAAAGCGTAATGAACCAACTAACATATAAACAAATATCCAAACTTCCTCATTTATAATACAAAATTACAAGTGCGAAAGTTTAGCTGGTGTATTTTGATACCTAAAATAGGATGCCCCCTCGGTGTTGCCTGGCCACCGAAAGTCATAACATGGCCGTGATCAGCGGTGACTACGATCAAAGTTTCAACGGGATTAACCCGTTCTAAAGCCGCCAACAGCGCAGTTTCTAACTCCAAAGTCTCGTCTAAAGCTCGATATGGATTATTGTAGTGATGCGCGTGGTCAATTCTCCCACCTAAACAAAACTGATATTAGAATTACATAAATAAACATAAAAAAATGTTGTATAAACGGGACATAATGGTGATAATTTTAAAGGTACGAAACCTTATCGCTCCCCGATGTTTCGGTTGAAAACCGTGGCAAAAAATAGGGAATAGTGCCGTCACGGTTGGTGTCGTGGTCCTTTCAGCTCTGAGTCCTTTCAGTTCTGAGTTAAATTCTTTCTTTCAAATATTCAAACACCCAATATTACAATATCATGAAATAAAACTAGGTACAATTTCGTTACAAATAATCACGAATTACACATGGCATTAATTCCGACCTGGGATTGAAATTGTTAATCTAAGAACGCAGGTACGCTACACACTACCTCAGAGAAAATAGCAACAGTTGTTTACTACCTACTTAGGTGCGTAGATTGTATTCAATTTTGTAAGATAGACATTACCACTAGTTGTTTGTTTATTATCTACAAATACCAAGATAAACCTTACAGAAAATAGTAAATATGTAAATTTCTAAACCTTCAATAAGTAAGAAAAATCCTTTATCATTTTTGGATAATATTGATAGAGCCGCCCGCGTCATATCTGCTAGTGATGGATCATCTGCTTTCCTCGTAGCACTCGCGCCCCCTTCCGCATCTGATGAAGTTGTACCGCGTTCAGCGTTAAATTCCATATGTGAATACTCAAACAAGCCTGTGAAAGAAATAAATAACATTCGATGTACTCGTAATTTCTAAAAGAGTTTCTTAATCAAAATATTTTTTAATCAAATGGAATAGTCAAATTGGAATGTTTCAGTTCCTAGAGGAAATCTCTTACGTAATCTGTGACGTCTGCTGGAGGCAAAAACAGATCTCTAAAACGTTGTTGGGTATAGATTACGTAAATACCTACCTACAATTCTTTTCAAATGTAAGTATGTGCCGGTAGGTTGTGACAGTATGTGTGTTATATTACTACTTTCGTATGTTCATTTTGTATTTTATTTTACCACTGATAAGTTTAAAACTTCATCCAAAGTGTATGCTCAATTAATTCAATAAGCATAGATAGTTCTTAAATTATCGCTAGTATTCAAATTAATAAAGATAGTTAAATAAAAGTAGGGAGACTTTGAAATGAGTTTATTAAAGATGTGAATTTATTTATTAAATAGGCACGGTCACCCTAAAAGGGTAATGTGGGTCTTTTGCCAGCTGAGTAAGCTTTACCCCTTAATCGAATCCATATGACCCAAAAAAACTTTATTATTAATATTCCAACAAGGAAAGTACTGTAATGTTTTGTAAAATTTTGTACAAATTTCACTATATCACAAAAGCAGTGACTTTTAAACGGAGGTTTACTGCTATAAATTTAAAAAGTTATAAAGAGTTTAAGTGTGTCTTGCTTCAAGGAAATTTTATATAATTTTGCTCTGTGCATGTAGATCTGCGACAGCACATTTTTTGGACAAAAGGACCTTATATTCCGTGATTATAATGACTAAATACATCGTTTTTGTTGATAATTCTCAGAAGTTACCAGAAAGCCGCTTGTACCTCTTTAGACCTTGTTGTAGCCCTTATATTACTTATAACCAATCGTAGACAACAAAACACTCCTTCGAATATACAACGCCTAAGTTTTAACAAGTTTAATGCCGTTATTAAACAGAAATAATGCAATAAGAGCTACTACAGCGTCATAGACTACGTTGATGATAATGATTAATAATGCTTGGGATTAAGATGCTCGGGTTGCGATGCATAGCCATTTTATTGGTCATTTATAAATAATGGCAAGCATTGGGCCAACATGAAACAGTTTTATTTATCGTTTGCCTGTTCTTCGCCTTGGAAACAGCCTTCTAAAACGTGGCTTTATGACCGTAGAGTGAGTGCAAGTGATGTTAAATAAATACCATTAAAAACAATCCTGTAAAACACCAAGTCTCGCAACGCAGTTAGACTGTGAACAGTTGGCAACTCAGTTACCGTAAAATGTTCTGAGATGTATTACCAAGTAGGTTAATTTAATTGGCCCCTATTTAGTTGCAGTGACTATTAAATAATTTATAAGGTTTTAAATAAATATATTGACTTGACCAGCCCCACAGATTACTTGATTTTTTGAGTTTAAAATAATTATGATGGAACTTATAGTTCAGTAGTAACAGTTACCTAATACGTAGTCTACAGTCCTAGAATCTAATTTTGCAAGTTGTTCCCTAGTGGTGATGTACTGAGCTCTTAATCGCCGCCTCTTCTTTTCTCTTGCCCAGTCTTCTGCTAAATTCCTTCCGTCTAATCTTCTTCCCTCCCGGTTTGGACGCCCTGGATCCAGTGAGACCGTTGGAAGAAAATGTCTTCTTCCGCCACCCATGATAACCTAGATACACGAATAAAATTGTACAGTAATGTAAAGTATAATTATAGTAATAGCGTATTTTATTAATAAAACCGTTCGGTATATTATGTGCCTATTTAATTTAAGGTGGGTAGGTACTTGTACTCAAAGTCTCATAGATTTTCATTACTATTACTCATGTACACCAATATCGATAAACCAGGGGTTTAGGTGTAAGCTGAACGTAGTTTATTGGAAGGGTAAAAATATGTATTAATTTAGATATTCATTCTTAAACTGTTAGGAACATCTTATAACTATTTTTACGAATACAAAAAGCTTATCTACTAATATCTCGCACATTGCTCTCAATGTTTAGTCTTAATTTCCATTTACACTACTAATAAAGCACCTATCGTAGTTCTTATAGGTTTTATAGTTTACTAATGTGGTTCGCTATCCATTTGCATAAAAAAATAACCATAAAATATTTTGGCATATGGTAATTTAGACTAATGATATTTATGCATATTTTTTTTAAACATAACTTTAGCATATTTGTCTTAATCATAAATAAAATTAACATAATCATAATTTAAGCATAAAATTTATAAGCATAGCTTTATAAAGGCATAAACGTATCAAAGTATAATGAATATAGTCATAATCATCTTACGCAGAATAAGTAACTATGTAAAATAATTAAAAGGCGGCTTAGGGGTGGCCCAAGGGCTACCCCCGCCGCACCTAAACCTACTTTGACACTATATAATGTAGGAAATACTGGTTAAAGTAACTTTTTTATTTTTCATTCATTTCATTAATTTATACCTATTCAATTTTAGTAATATATTCTATTAGGCGACTGTACACTATGCCTAAAAACATTGTGCAAATTATAATTATGCATAAATATATTAGACCTAAATATAATTATTCCACAGTACATATGCTGTACAAATCAATTATGATCAAGTATAATTATGCCAAAAAAGTATGCCAAATTCAATGTGCCAAAACATTTTAGGATTAAATATATTATGTTAACGAAAGGTATACCTACTAATGTACCTATGTTGGTTTACTTACATTTATACTTCGCCCCGGTTCATTTTCCACTAGCTGTAAGGCAATATCCTTGCAGTCTTTCCTTACTGTTGGTGGAACTCTGCTATCATCCTCCCAATACCTTGAGGGAGCATGCGCGTAGAGGGCAGCAGGTGTTGCATGAGTTATACGTGCTGTGGTTACGATGCCACTAGATTTCCCTGGTGAAATGAGAGTTAGAAACTATCACATTGAGACAGATAAATTAACAACAAGCGACCAAATTTCTAGATTATTTCATTCATTGTTATAATTTGTCTATAAATTTTGTCGTTTGTAGTTAACTAATTAACTAACAAATTAAAATGACAAATTATAACAATGCAACATGTCAATAGGAGATTGCCCATTTTGCAATAGACCGCCGTTTCGTAACAAATAATTTTGTATGACAGTGAAAATCGGATATTAAATTGGATTGATATCGTACTTTCATAAGAAATAAAAAATATTCTGTTATTTTGTGGGGTTTTCTCTCATTCTTCGTTTTGCCGTTAAAATTAGAGGTTAGTTTTGAAGCAAATGTCCATCTATCCGTCAAATCAATTTTGTCCAAAAAGTGCTAATCGTTACATGGATGAACATGGATTTAATTCAAATAAGATAGAAGTAATAGTTCCAACACACTTATAAATAGCCCTGACAATGGGGCGGCCACATCATTGGGTATACCCACTTGTAAGTGATGCACCTGCCGATCAACGGACAAGATACTGGCAAATAAAGGGCATGTACGCCCCTGGTGAAAAGTGGATGTACAAATGCCTCTATATACCCTTTCTTAGATACAAATATTTATTTTGGACATTCTCACACAACGTCATCTAGCCTAAGCTTGTATTAGGTACTTATAACCAATCCAGCACATATACAAAATCACGTATCTAGGATCTAGATAACTGTTAACATACATAGGTATATTTATTTCTAAATAGGTACCTACAAACAATATACATAGAAAATATGTTTAAGAAAAGTAAAAGGAATTTTCTAAGTTCGACGTCATTTATTATTTAAAAAATTAACTCCTAACAGTCTATAACAGTATTTCTCCTTCCTATTGACTTTTACATCCACTGCCCTCCTACTAGGTAACTCGGTAGGTATAATGACCACAGCGCACTGCTTCATTTTGTTTTCAGTGTAATATTAAATGTAAACTAATGCATTTACGATCTACTTATTGCAATCATCCAAGAATAATTTCATCAAGGTAAATCTTGGTGTCACTGAAAAATGTAGTGTCGAATCTTGGTGTCGATGTTATCGCTTTTGATACTCCATAGTAGTCCATAGCAAGGTCTCCTTTAGTTTTGGATACCATTATTATTTTAACAAAACCTTGTTAGTTTAGTTTGTACCATGGGGAGATTGCCCAGAAACCGTTTCTTTATTAAAAACCTAAATAAAAAGTGTATGGCTACCTAATTAAATTGATAAAATACGGAAAAGTCTATTTAATTGGGTAACTACTCTACTGTTTTTAAGTAATATTCAAGTTCTCGATGTCATTACCAATACCTACGTAGGTACCTATAATTTGGGGAAAATTTTTATTGACTTAAAGTGATGGTAAATTTCTCCAATGATACCTGTTTTTAAATAAAAACCTAGAAAAAACGTAGGAAATCGAATTATTGATAAAATTAAAAGATAATTTACGTTGTGATTCATGATACAATTATTCCTAATCGGATTTAGTTCATTAAGATTATTCTTTTGTAGGAGTGTTTCCTCTAAGGCTTAATGATTTTGTTAGTCGTTGTAATTATTTAATTATAAAGCTCATCAACTTTGGACTCGAAGTCCCAAAAACAATTCGTGTTATGCGCAAATACTTTTGAATGTGAGAGGACGAAATTCTACATTTATTGGTCATCATTAGGCTGTTAGGACATGGTTTGTGAAAAGGATTGTTTTTGAGCCATGGGACCTTTTTATCACATGTAGGTATGTCACATGTATGAAACATCAATATATCGGGCCTAAATAATATTACTATAGTAACATAAACATCGAAAATATTCACGTATTAAAGAAAATAAGTTGAGACAAAGTTCGCAGAGTTAGCAAATTTTTAATAAAGGTAAAACATTCGAAAATTGTACGAGAATTTCAACATTAAAGTCTTGAGAATGTAAACTGCGTACACTAAGTAATGCTAAACTAAAATAAATAAATTCTCAATGTACCGACGTCATCTGGTCGGATTGAAGCATAATATTAAAAACAAAAGGTTTAGCAAAAAAAGATAAGATAAAATTACCCGCTTCATGAGCCCAATCCACCAATGAGTTCACTTTTGAGTTGATAGTTGAAGCGCAGTTGTTGAATCTTCCTCCAGCATCAAGCCCCAATGTCTCATAACGAGCTTTAACTCCACATAACAATGCTGTAGCACAAGCTGAAGATTCACCAGTTTGAGCATCGATATTGTAGGTCTGTTAACAATTTAAATGATTAAAAACTAGACAAAATCTCAGCTGCAGTTTTGTTGCTAGAAACTCTGCGATAGAATACCAATGACTGTCATTGAACAAATGAGTCAAGTAGTTTGTTTTCCAAGAGGTTTACAATAGTATTTATATGGAGTCCTACATAAATTAATATATAAGCATGATAAACATAACTTTGCATTTGCGTCTGTAGGGTAAAAAGAACTTGGTATAATTAAATGAGACAAATGTGACACAATAAAGAATGGATATGTAACATAGACCTTTGTATCATTTAATAAACTATCACTACTATAGTCTGCTAACTGATGAAGGCCTCGTTTGAAATATAGAGGTCTTCGAGGTCGATGTTACATCCGAAACTCACTGAAAGGTCTTTACTGCCTACATATTTTTTTTGATACAACGAATACCTTGGTAAACTTAAATCAACTGTGGAATCAAATGTCCGACCGAACTGTATCCTGAGAAAATTAGTCCCGAAAGGTAACATGGCAGTTTCAAGGTTTAAATAAATAATATTTAGATTATATTGGTAATGTAATAATGATATACATACAATGGGTGCAGGATATAGGAAACATAAGGAAAATATACTTTTTTAAATATAATCACTTCAAAAACCCGTGTTTTCATAAGTTTATAAATTGAGGAAAATATTTCACTGGCATGTAATTTTATAAAGCAAACATTGTAGGTATTCTTTTGATTTTGATGATTGATCTCGTATGAGGTATATAACGATTCCAAGAAACTTTAAAATCATTATAATTTATGCGGGTAAATATGTGTTAACGCAAAAATCCTGCTTCTCTTTATTTTAACTCGTATGGTCTCATATTTAAGCCGTCGATCCCAGTTGTCATACAAACATCTATGGCAGTCGTTAGGGGTACTTTGAGCAAGAGAATCAAAGATCCAACCGGTCTAACTACAGAACTTCAGTATCGCCCTTGGGTTGTGGAGGTCAGATGGCAGTCGCTTCACAGAAAATATCGAAGTTCAGCCGAGTTGCAGCTAGACTTTAAAGCCGACCCCAACTGCGTTGGGAAAAGGCTCGGTGGATGATGATGGTCACATATTTACCCCCTCATTCATAATTAGTTATCAGAGGGTTTAAAATAGGTACCGATTGTCATAAAAGAAAGGGACACAATCTGTTCTTTTGTACACCTGCCAGAGGACAGAAGATTCTCTGTAGCTCTTCTGGATTTAAACATAAGGCATAAGGGTTTTAACTAGTATTTTTAATAATAGTATTCATTTAGTAGTTCATTATGAATAAGGGGGTTAATGTTTAAAATCCTTATAACTTAAGTAGGTATACGGGTAAATGTATGTTAACGCTAAAATTCTGCTTCTCTTTATTTTTACTCGTATGGTCACATTTTTAGAATAATACGTAGAGAACAGAGTTTCTATCCTAAGTTCCGTAGCAGGGTATTCATACCGCGTACCGATTCGTGACATAAAGTGTAGATTACGATAAAGAAGTCACTGGCGGAAACTCCATATCTGGAATCTACATAGCAAGCAAGCCAAACAAGTTCCGTTCAATCTCACCATCTTGTCTGCAGTCAAATTTCTTTGGTAGGAATTGTTTTTAACGATTACATAGCCCATTGTTCATTCCGAAGTGAATGAATGATATTACAAACTTTGAAAATAGGTATACAACAGTGGAGCGTCAAAATATAAAACAATAAATCACAAGATATAATCACGTTATTTTTTCACGAAATTAGAAACTAGAAATGGGAACCCAGATCCGAAATAAATACGAGATAAATATCAGTGTCTGGTAAAACTTTATAGGTACGCAACGGATTTCAATACAAATTTAAGCAATAGATGTAGAGATTGAAGATAAATAATTAAATGGGTCACATTACGCCGTAATAAAGATGGACGTTCTCCCACCTTCACTCACGTGGTTTAGTTTGACCTATCTAACGGTTTTTGGTAAACCAAATTTTCATTTAAAACAAAAGTATATTGTAGTAAAAACTGAGGATTATAATTATAATAAGACAGGCAGACGATTGTGAAGTAATAGGCAAATTATATATTAGAAGAATATAAAATAAGTTTAAAATTATTCGTGGAACTACTCAATATTAATGATGATAATGAATAACCATTGATCCAACCGAGCCCTGTAATTTAGGAACAGTGACAAGTCAACCACGTGGATCAAAGTACAGCGAAGAGTGACCACAAAACAGCCTAGCGGGATTATTCTAGTCTCTGCAGGTTTGTCATCTAAACAAGTAAATAAAATTGAAGTTTCTGTTTGTTATTTCATACAGCTTTTTTCTAAATTCATTTAGATAATAATATAAGTAGCTTGAACAGAATGGATGAGAATTACGAGAGACAGGAATATGTGGAAGTCCTTAGAGGATTCTCTTCTGATACAAGCATATATTTGCTTAAAAGGAGATCTCCAAACATGTGTAAGATGTACCTATAAGAAACCGAAAATAAACTATTTATTATTATTATTTATTATTAGAGGAGGCCTCTCGAAGGACAAGCTGGCGAAAAAGTACCGATCCATAATTATACTTAAGCATTAGGTACCTAACTGTTGTAAATTCAGCAATAAAGCAATTTTATGTTAATCAGACAGTATATTTACCTTAGCCAAAGCAACTGCAGGGAATGTGTCCCAGACAAGGTCGGCGTCCTCACCGGACTGACCTTGTCGCTGTCCTCGAAGGATCCGGGCTGCCGTGACTGTCGTCAAGCTCATACCGTCACCAACCACCAGAATTATATTCCTGTTAGAGATAATTAAGATTGCAATGACCTAGCACTTTACTATACAAATATCACTGGATATTTTATTACAAAACATAATGCTATCAACAAAAAATACACGTCAAAAATAGACATGGGAAATGGGACGAAATGGGATCAAATAATTGTCGGAATGGGACCAAATTGAAATGGGACCGCTTGGGAAAGTACCTAGATTTCTTTAAAAAAAATCAAAATCGGTTCACCCAGTCCAGAGATATGAGGTAACAAACATTAAAAAAAACACATTCAAATTGAGAACCTCTTTTTTGGAAATCGGTTGAAAAGAGGTAGCGAGCTGTTTGCTACTTCTTTTTGCTAACCATATCGGGGCGAAGTTAAATACTTCACCCTGATATGGTTAGCAAAAAGAAAGAAAGAAAGAAAGAAGAAATTGTCGCTCTTATACTCGTATCATAGCCGTGAATCACAAGTTTATAAAAATACTGATGTTTTTTAACCTTTGGCAAAATTGCTGTTTTGTATTCTCTTCACTACATAGGTACTACAATAAAATTGTGCTATCACAATCGCTGAACCTTTAGGAAGTGTGCGTTATCACACTTAACATAGAGATAATACAAAAGATACCCTTCAGAATATAATGATTACCTGGACTAATCTACTTTCCCCATCGTGCAAACATCTACAACAATTATGTTCTCGCCATAAGACCCGATGTAATTGTCTTGAACTTATTCCAAGATCCGCTTCAATGAAATTATCTTTGCCAGAGAACGTTTGTTATTTAAGCACTTATAATTTGTAACATTTCTGTTCAAGTATTTTTTTTTGTTATAGGTAGCGTGTTTTCTAATATTAATATAAAAAAATGTAAACCGTATTAAATTTCTACAATATTACTCAAATAAACGATCAAAGGGAACGTGATGAAGACGAAAAATATTATTTGGTTTTAATCTCGTCAAATTACTATGCGAAATCCAGTGAGTAAAGACCTTCCTTATCAATTGATGCCAAAATGTTTTCTCCACTTCTATAATCGACCAATACTTTGGATATAGAAATCTTTATATTAGCAACACGGTGATATCCGATTTTTACGATATCATAGATTTGTGGCGCGTGTCATCATGAATGGTACTTATCTAACAGGAACGTGCTTCACCTGAAATGCATTCGCACGAAAGACGGCGAAGGAGTTTTGTACGTGATACGCATTTGAAAACTTACTTCCTCTTCCTACCAATACCTATAGGTATTGGTAGGAAGAGGAGAGATATATCTTCACATTTCACACAATGACTAATAACACAATGGAGACGAATTGAGAAAGAGTCCTTTCTTTCACGGATTGAAACATAGGTAGTAAAAAAATGTACCAAATGTACCATTCTACTAAATGTTGAAAAATCCATTCAAGATCTCGTCTCAGCCGCTTCGGCTTAGAGGCCTAAAAGAATTATAGAGGTAGGTCAGACTACAAAATACTGATTCTGTATTGTTTAACTTTCAAGTAACCAGTAGTTGTTATCTCCCCTAGACGGTTTTAAAAACATTTGACAATGTACATAGGTACTTTTTGTCTTAATTCATTAAAAATAGACTTACTTTGCAACAGGATTATTCTCTGGTGCGTATTGTAGCCGCTTCTGCAACGCTTCCTGTGCCTGCGCGTACCAGTAGTGGCGATCTGAATAAAAAAAAATACAACAGGTACTCCAAAAACGCAAAAAATTTCGTAAATACCTTTCGTAAAACCTATTATCAATACCAACCACTGTAAAATTATGTTATGTAACAAGTAAGTACAGTAATGTTTCCACTAAAGCGCTCGGCAATCCTCGACATTTATCGAGGTACTATAACATTGCTGCATTTTCGTAACATTGTACTAGGATATTAAAGTCTTAAATGAAAATCACCTGCCAAAATGTTTTTTTTTTCAGTAGACCTATGAATAACACAGGTGTGGCTTTCATTTTATCGCATTACTAAAAACTCTAAATATGAAATTCGTACAAGGGAATTTCTCTCTATTAGCGCTATTTACATAGGAAGTCACTTACTGTCTGTATTAGAGATATTGAAAATATCGGCTTCTCTTCTTTATTTAAAAATTCGTTTTCGCATTTAATTGCATGATTGTAAACTTTCATCCATTCGTCAACAATTTCATGTGAAAAAACCCGGCCAAGTGCGAGTTTTTAACTCGCGCTCAAAGGGTTCCATACCAAAACGGCAAAAAAATCACGTTTGTTGTATTGATATGTGTGATTTATTAATAAAAAAAAATAAAGGTGATGTATTTTTGTTGCCTCTATGGTATCTAACAGAAATACATCATCTGTGTAAATTTCAACTTTCTAACTATCACGGTTCATGAGACAGCCCAAGACAGACGAACGGACGGACAGCGAATTGTCAGTAATAGGGTTCCCGTTTCACCCTATGGGTGCGGAAGCCTAAAAACGAACCTATGCAATTTAAACCATCATTGAGACATCCCGCGCACTAAAGTGTAAATCGTACTATACATACCTACCTATCTAAACAATCTAACACAACGATCAAATCAGCCTGGTGGAAGTTATGAAGCAAGCGAAAGACATTTTGACGTAGATTATTTCCTTTGTGCTCTTGGAAGAGGATGGCGATTTTCCGATTTATTTCCAAAACATGATAGCTTCAATTTCATTGAAACACCTCGCTTTCAAAGCAAAATTTCAAGATCCACAGTAAAAATTATATTTAGTAACATATGTAAGACATTAAATAAAAAGCAGCCAGACCACCCCGCAGGTTATAACGATAGAATTTCAAAAGAAAACCTTAAATTGATTTAATACATACGGCGAGTAGATATGGATAATTTCGCAGAAATAATTATTTCTAGGTTTTCAACATAGAACAAACAACTATGCCTATCTTTTCACTCTGATCTTATTTGTCTTAAGTTTGACCAATGAAAAATAGACTTTTTTAATAATCAATTTTCTTTGGATGCTTTGGTATACCGTCCTTTATTTATCGCAAGTGATTCAACAACATGATTAATTTTATTTCGTGAACGGGCCTTCAATGTTATATTACGAGACAGGATAAACGAGCTTAATCACAATGAAACATTCTGAACGTTATTACAGTTTTGTCGACGGTATACCAGATAAATTTCTTTAATATGGTTATATTTTTAAATCAGAGGAAATAATGAGCTCGAAGAATACAATAGAATGCTTTCTAATAATAAATTGGATGGAACGCGTTTAAACTGACTGGAAGAATAAGTAAGTTTTTGAAGTAATGAGCATGCTTAGTTTTGTTTCTTTTCAACCGACTTCCAGAAAAGGAGGAGATTCTCAATTCGACTGTATGTTTTTTTTTACCTCATATCTTTCGACTGGGTGGATTTTTTTAAATTGAAAGCTGGTGGTTCCATTCCCAAGTGGTTCTATTTCAATTTGGTCCCATCCTGATAATAATTTGGTCCCATTTTGGTACTTTGAAGTCGGTTGTTGAGTCAAATTTAGACGTATATTTTTCTAAGAAATACAGAAATATAAAAAGAGAGTTCTCGAGTTTAGAAAGTGGAAACGCCAATTGTTACCCTTGGTTCTACCCAAAAAAGAAAAGAATACAAGCTGATCATAGACCTACTATTTTTTTAAATTGATTAAATACCGCATAACATATGCAGATTGATGCACATAATTAGGTCTCTAAACAATACATGATTTCTTCACGCTCTTGATTACATCTTCACTATTTTAAAAGTTTATTCACTTAGAATAATACAACGGGACGCTTACAAGTTACTACCGAAAGGACGTTTTCACATTGCACAATAACGACACACGATATCGTCACGATATTGTGCAATGTGAAAACGCCCATACGTGGATGTGTTAGTTATAATATGGATATGGATATGGATGTCTCTGCTATCCCTTCGAGGAAACAGGCTACTGTGTATGTGTGTGTCACATTAACACTAGGTACTTACTACGGTGTTTACGTCTGCGACGAGTTATGCAATATCTCAGAGACAACGCTCTAATACGATTGTGTTATTAATCTACGTAAAAACTTTCGTTAGAAGCTTATTATAGGCACCGCTAAGTTAGTTTAACATCTGGCCGCATTGCCAACGTCAACCCTATTTAGAGTTGTTTTTGTTGGTGGATAACGTAGATAACTATAGATAGACAAGACAGCTAGTAAAGCGAATCGCAGATATCTAGGAAAAAAAGCCAGGTTAGAAGTATCGGTGCCGCTGGGCGCCACTAGAAATAGCTTCTAGTGCGTATCAGAGACGCCCGGCAACAGACGTAAGGGTATCCGAAGCCAGCGAGCATTCATTGAATGAAAATGGTACCTACCCACGTAATGCAAGTTGAGAAAGAAAAAGAAGTATGCGAAGATAGTAGCAAGTTGAAATTCATGGTAGCTACTTAATACTCGTATCTGCACAGTGGGAAAGGGGCGTGATTTTATGTACCTACCTATATTCGGACAGTGCCTTGGTGGCAGTACAACCTCTTGTTTTTCATACAATAATTCAGAACATTATATAGTTACTTATACCCCACTAAGGAGAGGTACTTATTTTAAAAGCTTTAGTAATTTTATCCATCAAAAGTTAAAAACAAAGTGTTATTATTCAGACTCAGAACTCCGACGTGTAACAAAATGAACACTTGGGAATTTTTTGGAAGTTAATTACTTAGTATCGGAAAACTAAAAATGAGAATTTGCGTAAAAGATTGTAAGAACGTTTTTATGTTAGGTAATACGAGTATTTAACAAAAAGAATTCAGTATTTAGTATAAATATCTTCATTTTAAGGTTGTTAGGTTTAAAATAATAAATGGTGTTCGTAGTATTTCGGGTGCTAAGGGGCCTTTTAATATCTCTAAGAACTGACAAGCGGTCACTTGCTCGAAGTGTACCAAGCGTTCTCAAAGTATCCAGTACCTAACGGCAATAAATTCACCCTTTTCTTATGTGGAAGCCTACGAATAATGTATCCTATAGAAGTGTAATTCGGCTCAAAAAATGGCACCACATAATGGAGACCGCGGAAGGCGGGGCTTCAAAAGGGTACCGCGCGACACATTCAGTCCGCCGCTGTCACACGTTTCGTACGGTTGTGTCGCTGGAACCAATCAGTCATTGATTTTAATTGTGTTTTCGCGTTTGTTATATTTCAAATATGCCTTCGTGTGTTGTGAAGTGGTGCAGAAGCCATACGGATATGAAAAACGCCGAACTCACCTTCCATCGGTCAGTAAATATTCATATTAAAAACACGTACTTGGTGAAGTTGAAAAGCGTTATGCAACATGAACGCAATTCAAAAATTAAATTATTTTTTATATTAGTAGGATGATATTATGCATAGAACTTAAATTATAATTTGAATGTCACATATTCCCAACAAATGAAGTCTTTATTAAATTCCAACCGCCATAAATTAAATAAACTAATTATTTTCCGAGGTACATAATTGTGAAAAAAAAAATAACTTATTTTAATTTGTGTGCCTATGTAGTTCAATCAATAGAAAAATAATAACAATCCAGTTATTATTTTTCTATAGATGGAACTTTGATTAAACTTATTCAATAAAAAATAAATACATAACAAGCTATCTTATTATTGTATAACACCATCCACTTCGCTGCTTCGCCACTATGACGGGCGGGGCGCCGAGCCGGCATGACCTTGGCGCGACCAATCGCGTGCATGTGTTCAACGATAGACAGTGTGAGTGTTTTGTTTTATTGCTGTTTCTTAGTATGCGTAAGTGATTCCAAGATTTCAGCGGTAACTTTATAGGAGTTACATTTCTATAGGATACATTATTCGTAGGTGGAAGCTAAAGTAACTGGCGAATTTGTGGGTGTCATAAAGGCCGCTGCCTGCCCCTTCCACAATAAAGACGTGATTTTGTCCTATAGTAGTATTTTATAAGTATCTTTTATGCTTTTTTTTTTTTTTTTTTTTTTTTTTTTATATTTGGTTCGCCAAATTGACGCCGCCCGCCTGGTGGTAAGTCGTGACGACGTCTAGCGATTGTGGGCCACTCTCACAGCACACATTACTATTGAGAGTGGCCCTCAACTTGACGACCTACTGATGTGCCTCTTCACGCTCCGCTTAAAGAACCCAGGATTATATGTGGGAGGAAACACGTGCACATGCAGGGCGTTCCAGGCCACTATCGTTCGGCAGAGAAACGAACGTTTAAAACGTTCGGTTCTCGCGAACACTGTGTGGGGGTGGCATCTCTGCCCGGCACGAGTCGTTCGGGATCGGAAGGAAGAGGGTGGGATCAGATTGAAGAGCTCTTCAGAACACTCGCCGTGGTAAATACGGTAGAATGCGGCCAAGGAAGCTATTGTTCGGCGCTGAGCTAGCGGCTCAAGGCTTCCCGTTACCTCCGGACAACCAATAATACGGATAGCCCGTCGCTGCATAGCGTCGAGAGCGTCCAGCAGATACTTCGCGGAGCCGTCCCAGAGGTGAGAGCAGTATTCGACGCAGGGTCTAATCTGCGTCTTGTACAGCAGACACCTCTGGTCCGGTGTAAAGAATCTCTTTACCTTATTCAGTATTCCTAGTTTCCGCGAAGCTAGCCCTATACATCTTTCGATGTAGTTTTTATTATTGAGCTCTCGACGAACGTCTATGCCAAGGATATCAAGGTTGTCCTTCATTGGTAATAATGCATTCTGAAGAGAGGGTAGGGGAAGGAAAGGGGAAAAACTTAGGACTTAATACTACAATTGATTGTTGTAATTTCCACTGCTACCTACATCCATTATACATACCTACATAAATATGCTAGGACAATTTACACAACGCCATCTAGTCTCAAACTAAGCAGACCTTGTGATATGAGTACTAGATAAATTGATATAAATACTTACATACATTTTTTGTGTAAATACATACATATTATACATAGGATATATCCAGTACAAACGTATCTGTCTTCACACAAAGTTTGTCCCGACCCGGGGAATCGAACCCGGTGTCGAAAGCAGATGCACTACCGACCACGCCACCGAAGCAGTCAAACGATAATAATGAACTCTGTGGAAACCCATTAGATTGTGTGTAAAATAAACCTTCTCATACATAAATTTTTTTGATGTGATTATATTTATTTGACTTAATAATTATGATTTAATAATTGTATTTGTTTAATTGGTAGGTTTTTAAATTGTATTGTACTGTGTCGTAATTTTATAACTTGCAATATCGCATTGAGGAGAGTATAAAGATATTGTAAAAGTGGTGTTAAATAAATAAAATAAATAAATAAACATTACGAATCAATAAAAACGATGCTAACCTGGCAGGTGATTACATATTTGAGCCGTTTGGGGTTGAGACACTGGGGTCATGGGGTCCGAGTGCTCGCCGCCTTTATAGAGACATTGCTAAACGCCTAATCGATGCTTCTCAGGACCAGAAGGCTGGCTATTTTCTGGCCCCAAGAATAAGATCGCCATCCAACGTGGCAACACAGCCAGCATTCTGGGAACCTTTCCCAGTCGGCGATGATGCGGAGGATTTTTTAAACGATATTTTGTAATGTAAATATTTTTAGTCTATAATTATGTTTATTTTGTATATTGTAATTCTTATTGTAAATAAAGTCATATAAAAGATCACTATCTATAAGAAGGGGCTTCCAATTCCGAACTGTGAAAATTCCTAACAAACATCACACTGCCCCGAATAGCGGAATTTTTTACCTTTTTGCGTCGCGGGAATACTTATTTCCAATATTTTATAGCGGTTAGTAATAATAAGAAATACATACACGAAATATTATCTATTAATATTGATCTACTCTTTTATCTACCGCCGGGGGAACTACTGGCCATGACAACATGTACCTAATTTTACACACACACACACACACACACACACACATATCACACCTATATCCCCGAAGGGGTAGGCAGAGGTGCATTACACACCCACAACTTGCCAGTATTTTTAGTCCCACATAGTAGGGGGCAAGCCTATTGCCGTCACCGGGCACATTTATAATGGGTTATGTCCAAAATGGCCGAATGAATTTAATTAAAAGTGGCAGCTATATTGTAATTTTGAAAATAAAATTGAAACTCATTGCCTTGCGATGAAATGCTGATGAAAGGCAACAAAATCTTACGTGCCAGCCGCTATGGCACAGCCAATTAAAGTCCTGGGCGTCTCAGACTGGATGTAGACATGTAATTATCTATATAATTATAGGTAATACGTAATTAATATTTTTTTTAATTTCCTCCTATACCGAAAAATAATCAACTAGACCGTAATTGAGCGGCAGTTGCTACCAGAGATTTCTGTCAGACACTTAGAATGGATTTTAACCATTAGATTTTTTAGTTTTCAACCGACTTCCAAAAAAGGAGGAGGTTCTCAATTCGACTGTGTTTTTTTATGCTTGTTACCTCATATCTCTGGACTGGATGAACCGATTTTGATTTTTTTTAGATGAAAGCTACTACTTCCTAAGTGGTTCCATTTCAATTTGGTCCCCTTCCGACAATTATTTGGTCCCAGTTCGGTAATTTGAAGTCAGTTGTTGTGTCAATTTTTATTTAACTGTCAATATAATACGAGTATTTATAAGTGACTAGCTGATCGCTGCAGCTCCGCCCGCGTGATTTCCCGGTTCCCGTGGGAACACAATACCGGGATAGTAGCCAATAAAAAGTAGCCTATGTTACTAAGGGTGAATGTAGCTTTCCAATGGTGAAAGAATTTTTGAAATCGGAACAGTAGTTTAGGAGTTTATTCATTACAAACAAAAATACAAATCTTTCCTCTTTATAATAGTAGTATAGATAAAAAATACATACCGTAATTCTCTTTAGTCTCAGTCGTTTGTGGAGCTGGTGAGAGTACACTGGTGCTGATAGTTAACATCATAATCGTGATGCAGCACCAGACATTCATGATTGAGAGGCCTCATCAGTGCTGAGAACTTTTAGAATTGTTCCAACATACATAAGTTTACAACACAGAAACCCGTATCAGAACAACCTTCTATCTTCTTGCTCCCAATATCCGAGAGGTTTAGTTTACCTGTAAAGATAAGAAATTACCATTATTTTTTCAGGTTTTTCCAGCCACAAAAAGGAATTTAAGTTATATATGAAGAATGATGGACAGGAAGGCGTTTCCTTGGGTAAATAAATTGCATTACCCAGAAGGTATGTGAGTAAAAAAATTACAGTGCCCCAAGGTATGTCGATCTATTTTATTATCTATATATTTAATACGACAATTTGTCTGTCTGTCCGTCCGTCGCGTTTTTCAATTTACATACATATGCATGAAATATTAAAATATTTATACTGTCGATTGACGGCACTTGGTGGAATCTGCTACACATATTGCACAAAAACACATATACTTTTCCACTGTTATAATTTTACTTGCACTGACCGGTTTCACCTCACGGCATCATCAGAGATTTATACAAAATATATTTTAAATTCACTTAAAAAATATCGTACTACATATTCATACTGACATCAAAACACTAGTATCATAAATAATTATATGGGGGTATATGAAATGAAATTTAAATTATCACCACCACTTCTAAATTTACCCCGAAAAGTGGGAGAATAAATCCTAAGAAAATGTCTACTTAGATGTTTTAAAAAATATTTGTTACATGTCTAAAATTACGTTAAATGTCAACTGCCAAATTGTCAAATTATTAAATGTTAACTGCCAAATTGTTAAAATTATTAAATGTCAAAACTTACATTTCTAGTCCCACCCCAGTGAAATAAATTGTATAATAGATAAATAGAATAAAATAAAATACAATGTCAATTATATAATTCGAATGTCAGCTACTCAAATATAGATATGTAGATGTCACTACTTATAATACTGTAACAACGGTGACCGGCTTAAATCAAGTTGTTGATTCAGTATCGCTTTACTATTGGTATTTAATAATCTATTTATTTCGAGGGTCTCGAGGGCGTTCATTTTCCTACCTTTTTCACAGCAATGTAGGACTTTAACGTTTGCTTTTGGTTCAAACGAGTGCCCCTCAGACAGGAGATGCTCTGCAAAGTTGGATTCTGTTTTTTTAAGTCTCCAACCGCTAGTGTGCTCCGCTACTCTAGTCCGTATGGATCTCCCCGTTTGACCCACATATTTTTTCGCGCAACTTGAACATGTAAGTTCGTATATCCCACTCCTATTCTCGACGGGTGTTTTGTCCTTGTTGTTGCATAGAAGATTTCCTAAATTGTGAGGTGTATAAAATGCGGGTTTGCATTCGGATAAATTCCTAGAGCATTTGTATGATATGTTACCAATATAAGATATACGAGCCCATCTTTTCCTAGGTACATCCGAAGTTGTAGGTATACCTCCCCTATATGCTAAATCCATAACTGCCCTTGCTTTCATGCATGCCACCATACTGTCTATTATTTGGGGTGAGAAACCGTTATTCGTGGCTATAGTCTTTATACACTTTAATTCCTCTTTAAAGTCATTCTAAGACATTGGAATTGTTAGTAAGCGATGTACCATTGAGTGAAAGGCGGCATGTTTATGACTCAATGGGTGTCTAGGATCTACGTGTATGATGTTATCTGCAAATGTGGGTTTTCTATATATTTTAAATGTATGTTTGTGATTAGTTAAGCTGATTGTTATGTCCAGAAAGTTAATTATGTCATGTCCCATTTCAATTGTAAATTGTATATTCGCATTAATTTGATTAATAAATGTCAAAAACTTATCTAAAATATCTACGTTTCCAGTCCATAAACAAATAATGTCATCTACATATCTATACCAATAAGCTATAAAGGGTCTGTACAAACTGTTGCTCAGTATCCGATGCTCCACATCATTCATAAAAATGTCTGCACAAAGTGGGGAGAGGGGGCTACCCAACGCCAGACCGTTGATCTGTTTATAAAACCTGTTGTTAAACTTAAAATAATTCTGATCCAAGCATATAGATATGGTGTGTACCAAGTCTATAGCTATTTGTGGGTCTACTAAAGCTTGTGTCAGTATATCTTTGATAGCACTTTTGCACTCCTTTATTGGGATGCTAGGGAACAGATTTTTCACATCAAACGAAATCAACATAGCTCCATCAGGTACATAAACATCTTTCAGCTTCTATACAAGGTCAAGACTGTTTTTTTATTGTATTTGTGGGCACAAAGTTTGTATGCTCCTTAAACAACTTGTCAACTTTAGCTGCTAACTTGTAGGCTGGTGCTTCGGTGTATGACACTACAGGACGTACGGCTACTTCTGGTTTGTGTAGTTTATAATATGCATGCAGCTTAGGGGCCTGGGGATTCATTAACCTGAGTCTGTAGGCATCCTTACCAAATAAGCTGTTTGCCGATTGTAAGGTTTCCTTTACCGCCTCATTAAATTTCTTAGTTGGATCTCGGCTCAGCTCCACAAATGATGGGCCTTCTAAGAATGCCTCCACTTTTGCCTCATAGTCCTGTCTTGTTGCTAACACCACTGTGTTGCCTTTATCCGCTTTTGTGATAACCAGGTTATGTTTTTGGATTTTAGAGCGAATATCCATAATAGTCTTCAGGTCATCCGAAATCCTAAATGTGAAATGTAATGTCAATGATAAATATTACCTTAAAGATGTTTTACATACAGCAAAAATTAGATGGTTGCAAAGATATACTGACACAAGCTGTAGTAGACCCACAAATAGCTATAGACTTGGAATACACCATATCTATATGCTTGGATCAGAATTATTTTAAGTTTAACAACAGGTTTTATAAACAGATCAACGGTCTGGCGATGGGTAGCCCCCTCTCCCCACTTTGTGCAGACATTTTTATGAATGATGTGGAGCATCGGATACTGAGCAACAGTTTGTACAGACCCTTTATAGCTTATTGGTATAGTTATGTAGATGACGTTATTTGTTTATGGACTGGAAACGTAGATATTTTAGATAAGTTTTTGACATTTATTAATCAAATTAATGCGAATATACAATTTACAATTGAAATGGGACATTACATAATTTCTGGACATAACTATCAGCTTAACTAATCACAAACATACATTTAAAATATATAGAAAACCCACATTTGCAGACAACATCATACACGTAGATTCTAGACACCCATTGAGTCATAAACATGCCGCCTTTCACTCAATGGTACATCGCTTACTAACAATTCCAATGTCCCAGAATGACTTTAAAGAGGAATTAAAGTGTATAAAAACTATAGCCACGAATAACGGTTTCTCACCCCAAATAATAGACAGTATGGTGGCACGCATGAAAGCAAGGGCAGTTATGGATTTAGCATATAGGGGAGGTATACCTACAACTTCGGATATACCTAGGAAAAGATGGGCTCGTATATTTTATATTGGTAACATATCATACAAATGCTCTAGGAATTTATCCGAATGGAAACCCGCATTTTATACACCTCACAATTTAGGAAATCTTCTATGCAACAACAAGGACAAAACACCCGTCGAGAATAGGAGTGGGATATACGAACTTACATGTTCAAGTTGCGCGAAAAAATATGTGGGTCAAACGGGGAGATCCATACGGAATAGAGTAGCGGAGCACACTAGCGGTTGGAGACTTAAAAAAACAGAATCCAACTTTGCAGAGCATCTCCTGTCTGAGGGGCACTCATTTGAACCAAAAGCAAACGTTAAAGTCCTACATTGCTGTGAAAAAGGTAGGAAAATGAACGCCCTCGAGACCCTCGAAATAAATAGATTATTAAATACCAATAGTAAAGCGATACTGAATCAACAACTTGATTTAAGCCGGTCACCGTTGTTACAGTATTATAAGTAGTGACATCTACATATCTATATTTGAGTAGCTGACATTCGAATTATATAATTGACATTGTATTTTATTTTATTCTATTTATCTATTATACAATTTAATTCACTGGGGTGGGACTACAAATGTAAGTTTTGACATTTAATAATTTTGACAATTTGGCAGTTGACATTTAATAATTAGAGAATTTGGCAGTTGACATTTATCGTAATTTTAGACATGTAACAAATATTTTTTAAAACATCTAAGTAGACATTTTCTTAGGATTTATTCTCCCACTTTTCGGGGTAAATTTAGAAGTGGGGTGTTATAATTTAAATTTCATTTCATATACCCCCATATAATTATTTATGATACTAGTGTTTTGATGTCAGTATGAATATGTAGTACGATATTTTTTAAGTGAATTTAAAATATATTTTGTATAAAACTCTGATGATGCCGTGAGGTGAAACCGGTCAGTGCAAGTAAAATTATAACAGTGGAAAAGTATATGTGTTTTTGTGCAATATATTAAAATATTTTTTTAATTTTTTTTTTAATTTTTTTTATTTGAGGCTATACAAAGTTCGTCGGGATAACTAGTCTATTTTATTATTACTTATATACTATTTTAAAGCTACTATTAAGAAATAAAAGTTTTATTGTTTATTTTATATGTTTGAAAAGATCTATCTAATTAGTAATTGGAGTGTGGGGTGTAATTACACCCCACACTCCGGGGTCGGTGCAAGAAAAAAAAACAATTCTGGTTACGTATAGGGGAGGTACCCCTATTATATGTACCCAGTATTAAGTAATGGTAAAAATACTGTTCAAACGTTTTAAAATAATTGTATTATTTTCACAAAAATAGAAGACATTAAAACGTCGACAAATGTTTCACCTCTAAACGAGGCATAGAACAGCTGTTCTCTCTGAGACAGTCTTGAGACGTTTTAATGTCTTCTATTTTTGTGAAAATAATGCAATTATTTTAAAAAGTTTGAACATCATACTTACCATTACTTTGTCATGGATTTTTGCCAGGTAACTCCTAATTCTATCCAATATTTGATACCCATAATTTACTTTTAGCACTTTGTCAATGTAGTAAATACACATATCCATGCAAAGTTTCATGTTTCTAGCACTCACCGTTTGGAAGGTAAGCCGAGGACAGGAAGGAGGAAACTATAAGGAAACTCGAAACAGGAACAAAAATTGGTAAGTATATAATTAAATTTGGAAGGTGGTTCTTACCTAAGCAACGATTATTAGGGTGGCACAAATTTGGTAAAGGTATAAATGATTATTTAATAAATTAGTTTTTTTTTTAAAAAGACAATTTATTTACAATAAATATTACAATATACAAAATAAACATAATTATAGACTAAAAATATTTACATTACAAAATATCGTTTAAAAAATACTCCGCGTAATTGCCGACTGGGAAGGTTCCCAGAATGCTGGCTGTGTTGCCACGTTGGATGGCGATACTTATTCTTTGGGCCAGAAAATAGCCAGCCTTCTGGTCCTGAGAAGCATCGATTAGGCGTTTAGCAATGTCTCTATAAAGGCGGCGAGCACTCGGACCCCATGGCCCCAGTGTCTCAAACCCAAACGGCTCAAATATATAATCACCTGCTAGGTTAGCATATTTACGCCGTTTAAGGCCTTCAGCCGAATTAGAGTTTTAATAATTAAGGAACCTATTTATTTATAAGTTTACATAAGTTAAGTAGAGAAATATTGGCCTCATTACCAATTGCACTGGGAGTCTATCAGGAACATAATTTTCGGGCCTGTCATGTTAGTTGAATTATTTTAAACTAGGTGGCGTTACGGGTAATGGTTCATAATATTTAAGTCAATATCTTTCGTTTTAGTCAGGAATTCCATTCTATGAAAATATATCTATGTTTAAAAATTTATCTACGATTAGTATAAATAGTTTTCGGGTCTTAAAAACTCTAAATTAACCTTTTTTAATAAAATGTCAGCACAGCGCCACGGTACACGTGTCGGCTAGAATAAGTACTGCTATAAATTTGGCTGGCGTTTGTTTTGCATCAATAACTCTTGCTAAAGCACAGATAGATGTCGCTGATATTAATATTGAATAAGCCCTCTGGTTACGTAATTTTTGCACAATAGGATATTATAATAATATAGATACACATTTTTACCTATTGATACCTATTTATATTTATTTTGAAGCAACTTAATATAAAAACAATAATAAAATACTTACATACTTGTCTTGAATAAAAAAAAAAACAAGAAAAAAATGGCCAATAAAAAAATACAAAAAATAACAGTCAAATTGAGAACCTCCTCCTTTTTAGAAGTCAGTTGAGAAAATAAAGAATTTGTGAACAAAAACAATAACTACTTTCCTAGGATTTGAACTGGGATCATCTTTGATGTTTGCGTCTATCCAATGACATGCACGTGCACCTCCGCTAATCTGGACTTTAAATTGTTGGTGAAATACTATATATATACAACCCACAAACGTGGAAATGATTCGGTAATAAAATAAAATTTTATAGTGAATGTTTCTTGTAGTCAACCCTAAGGCCTCTTTTAGCTCTTTCATCGTTCCAGTGTGACTGCTATATTATTATAATTATAATAGAGGTAGCCTGTTGTCAACCGACTTCCAAAAAAGGAGGAGTTAAGGTGTTTGTTACCTCATATCTTTGGACTGGGTGAACGGATTTTGAATTTTTTTAATTGAAAGTGACTAATTCGCATGTTGTCCTATTTCAATTTGGTCCCATTCTGACAATTATTTGGTCCCATTTCGGTAATTTGAAGTTGGTCGGGTTGTTGAGTCAATTTTTGACGTGCTTTATTTTTATATATAGATATTTTATATGCTCAGTTTTCGCCACATACTACACCGATTATGAAGGTTTTCAACAAATCAATATAATCAATAAATAAATCAATATTTTTGGAAATTCTCACACAATGTCATCTAGCCCAAATTAAGCTTATATAAGCTTGTGCTATGGGGTCTAGATGACTGATAAACATACTTATATATTTCTAAATACATACATATATTATACATAGAAAACACTCATACTCCGAAACAAACATTTGTGGATCACACAAATAATTTAATTCGACCCGGAATCGAACCCGGGGCCTCAGAGCCGGCGGTCTCATACTCATCCACTGCGCCACCGAGGCAGTCTGACAGTCAAATATGTAACTACTTAGCCTAGGTAGGTTAGGTTCCGCCGGGCGCCACTGGAAATACCTTTGGCTTGTTTTGTTAAAAGTTAAAAATGCATTTTGTTATTTTAATAATAACAAAATGCATTTTTAACTTGGGTTTCATTTACTTACATTTCATTCATTTCATTTTTGCATTTACTTGCACCAGGATTACGTTATGTTTGGCTAACAAAAAAGCGGCCGAGTGCGAGTCGGACTCGCCAATGAAGGGTTCCGTAGCAGCAAGTAATATAATATTTTAATTTTTACGATTTATGGCATATTAAAAAATAACTACTTACTAGATCTCGTTCAAACCAATTTTCGGTAGAAGTTTGCATGGTAATGTACAACATAATATATTTATTTTGTTTTATCATTCTCTTATTTTAGAAGTTATAGGTGGGGGGACCCATTTTACCACTTTGGAAGGGTTTCTCTCGCAAACTATTCAGTTTAGAAAAGAAAATGATATTAGAAACTTCAATATCATTTTTGATGACCTATCCATAGATATTATTTATTTTCTTTTTAGGGCTCCGTACCCAAAGGAGAAATACAGAACCCTATTACTAAGACTTCACTGTCCGTCTGTCTGTCTGTCTGTCTGTCCGTCCGTCCGTCTGTCACCAGGCTGTATTACATGAACCGTGATAATTAGTATACCTTGAACCGTGACATAGTAAATAATGTATTTATGTTTCCGCCATAACAACAAATACTAAAAACCAGAATAAAATAAATATTTTAGGGTAATTTATTGATCAATAAAAAATATAAATCATTAAGTACATAAAACTAAAACATATTTGATTGACTAATAAAAAAATGGTTGATTAATAAATGAATAATCATCATAGCTACAACCCTAGCGCATTCTTAAGATCGATGGCGTCACTCGCACGGTGGCCAACACAGTCTCGACTCTATAAAACGCGCGTTTAAGGTACCTACAATTCTCCTCGTTCTGTGCAGCAGGTATTATTATTAAAATTTTGTAGGTTAATATAGAGTAGGTATTTTCGCTTTTGTATTGTTACGTAGTAACTATTTATTAATCTGTGCTTTCGTTCATGTACTTTTCTGGTTGACTTACATATACTAAGTGACCCTCGCGGTGCTGCCCGCCTGGAATGACTTATTGATTGACGATGTTCTTTTCGTTTTAGACGATTTAGAGGAAACAAAGTCAATTTGTTACTGTAACTCTCCTCATTTTCACACACACATACATACAAACAGGGTAAGCAGAGGTGCATTATACACCCACACATTGCCAGTAATTTGTTGATCCCACGTACATAATAGGGGCAAGCCTATTGCCGTTGCCGGGTACTATAGAAAATCCATAACTACTCTGTAATTTAAACCATACTAATAATAATCTTAGCAGTTCGAGCTTAGTGTCCTTATTCTGTCTGTAAAACCTGCAAGAATAGACTAGTATAGACAGATAAAAAAACAGACAAAAGTAATAAATAAAAAATACATTGCCCTGTTGTATTAATTATTAATGATTTTATTTATCGCCTTCTCTTAATTTTACCTCGCTGCGTCATTCATTCCTAATAGTCTCATCACTTACCGGCTTAATTTGCTTAAATGTACAGACACGATTTGTACTTAACATTTTATTAATTATAAATAGTTAGGTAGGTACTTCTCGGCTAGCGGGCGGTGCGCTGCCGCCCTTTCTGGCCCGACTTCGGTTACAAGCAACCTTGCTTGCATAGGTAATAATCCGAGAGGGTAATCAGAGGTATTTTATAAGCCCACTCGTCACCAGTAACTTGGTTAGTTCCTCATGTATGTATTGTAAATAAGTACCTACTTACCTATATTATGTTGTTAGTCGTTTAATTATCTAGTTATATCCATACTTACTAATATTATAAAGGGAAAAGATTTGATTGATTGTTTGTTTTCCGGTGATGTGTTCAGGAACACATCCTGTGAGAATTGGTAACGAGAAAACTATATCACACGGGCGGCTAGCAGTAGGTAAGTACCTCCCTTACCATTACCGTAGATACCTACTACTATAACTAGGTATTCGCTGGAACGCGGGCGGTTACATCGAAATAATTAAGACGGACAACCCTACCTAACGTCTAAAAAATAAAAAAATATAAAAAAAAACAATTTTCAACAATGACGCGAGCCAATAATAAACTCTTAAAGCTGCATTTAAAAATTATAATTTCGTGCGCGAGGCGACAATCAAATTTTTTTAGTACTGTCAAAGGCTGTACTTTCAAAATGTTTCTTTAATTCTTAATAACTCAAAAACTATAAGAGTGCATACACAAAGCACGTTAATGTGTTCTATCTGCATGCCTCAAGTCGATTGGTATTAAAATTGCGACCGCTATCGTTCTACATACATTTTCGATGTGTTTGATCCTAGTAACTAGACAGGAAATAAATGATATCCTAAGGTTGAGTTTATTTAATATCCTTTGATATTTAATGTATAATTTGTTATTCTTTTATGTATGTTTTTGGCTCTTATGTATGTTACCTTTAAAGTATGTTTTAGTTTAAGTTTGTGGATTGCAAATAAACTATTTATTTTATTCCGAAATCCAAATGTTTGTAACCAGTGTTCCATAACAAATAAATGTATGTGTATTTTTAGTTAGGATATTATGCTGTATGCGTATTCTATACTATAACTATAACTATAACTGCTATACTACACACTGGCCATACGATGTTTGGCATTGGCGAGTGTGCTTCTTACTCTGCACCAGACTTGGAGGCCGCTGCACGTAGGCACGGTTGACATTAACTTTGCCTGGGACCGGGGGTAGCCTTTAAGTTTAGGTCTAGGTTACACGTTTATACTCGTATTATATTGTACTGCACCGCAATCGTTCCCTACTAACCCAAGTTTTTTCTTCAACCAGCAATATTTTTCACATCTACCCGCCTATTTTAATTAATATTGATGTTCGTTTAAACTGTGTCACCTGTGGCCAAGGGATATTGTTTTGTATAAGTACCTATATGATATGAGTTTATGTTTTTTTTTCTTTCTTTCTGTGAATACGTCTAAAATTGTGGCCGGTGTTGAATGTCTGCCTTTTGTCAGGACAAACCTGTAAAGGTTTTTTGGCAACTTTTATACTGAAACTTATAGTATGAATTTGTAAAAATAAATATATATTTATCTATTAATTAAATTAATAGAGGGACCTCCGAGGTGGAATCTCTATGACCACTGAATATAGGGATAGCGGTAAGTATTCTCATTGTTGAGTACCCTGCAGGAGACCACATCAACTCAAACAGGAAAAAATAATTTGAATGTGGTTAGTACCTACCTATTTCTGAAACCAAGGCCGCGGCCGCTCTAACGTCCGTTGCCGGTCGTCTCTGGTTACTAGCAGAGGGTATGTCCAGTGGCGCCCGGCGGAGATGGGTATACTTGAGTGACTGTGACCAAGTCGCAGATGGTTTTCAAAAAATAAAACTACCATAAAGTTTTATTTTTTATAATAAAAGAATCGTAACAGAGGAAATATATTTCTGTCTACCCTACTAGGAAAGAATGAATCATCACTTTCCTAGCCTTTAACAAGGCTACGTAACAACGAAAGAATTCACATTATTCCTGTAAGTATTATTCTCTCTAAGATTTTTCCCTATTTCATTAAGGGCCCAGATCGTGAAAATCACCGAAAAGAGTGTTACGATTTTTCATATTTAACCTATTTACATATGATTAATAACAACGATAATTTGTATATATTAAAATGAAAGACCAAAAATGATGTTAGTGCTAATTTTAACTCTTAAAACCCTGTAGTTGTTATATAATAAACGTCAACAAACGCACAAAATTGAGAAAAAATTCGAAAACCTGCCTTCGTATTTTTCAGATTTAACCCAATAAATCAACACAAATTGATAAAAAGAAACACTTTTTGAACACTGAAAAAGCCAATAAATATAACCATGTACTTTTTTTTGTACCTTTACAAACAAAGACTTCCCCTTTTAAAGCCCTAAAATCTAGATATGTTTTACGTAAATTCTCCATAGAAAAATGTATGCAAATTCAAACGCGTCCCGATAGAACGATCGTCGCAACTAATCGCCAGTGCGCCATAGAATTTCAAAGTGACTCCACGCGTGTCGGATGCTACAGCAAAATTACGTGTTGTGAATTTGTGTTTTTTGTGAAAAACTGTAAGTACAATATTTTTATAACTAATTTACTTTCAGTAAATAGAAAGTACCGATATAATGAAAGTCTGAAAGAAAACCATGATGGAACTAGATATAAATCGTAAGAAATACAAAATTATTTACTTTGTTGCGTAGGTCATTTTATGAACCTTGTAAAGTAGGTATCAATTCAGGCTTGAAACAATCAAAGCCCTGCCCACCTTATTTTCTCGAGATATGAACTGGCGGGGTATATAGTTCTCTGCACGACATACATAGATTTTTCAACATGATAAAGGCAATAGGTATCATAAACGTAATTGGTAATCGAGGGTCTCTTTTCGCAGGATAATTTGCTGAGTGCCATGCCAGCGAAAAGAAAATTTAGTACGCATTATAAAAACGTGAAAGCCAAAAGATCTCGGAATAAAATGTAAGTTCCTCCCTACTTATTTATTTACCTGCCTACTTGACTACGTCTTGTCCTAAATACCTAGAAAAAATTTACTAGATTTGTGTTAGTGTCAAGTAAAAATCCTAGTTTTATTACTTTTATTTGTGTGTATGCTTATCATGTCTTAGTAGTAATAATAATATAATCTATTTGCATTTTGAACAGGGTAGGTACATTACAAAGCAAATAGGTACAATGATTTAGATCGCCTGATTCAGACATATACCTACAACAGCATGTAAATATTGATTTGACATGTAATTAGATAGGTACACAATTAGGTATGTCAGTCTAAGAAGAAAAATTACAATGTCCAGTAGGTAATAATTACGTAATTTCAATATCTATATAAGTAATAAAGTCAATTTCTATAGGAACAATTTTCATAATAATAAATTTTATTACATAATATAGTATTAGTTTTCATATATTTATGTATTTCAAAGCAATGAGTTTGCTTACACTATTATTAGTTACAGTATTATTAGTTTTCATGTTCATCATGTCTAAATATGTGGAAGTGGAAGTAGGTATGTTTCCTATCTGAAATTGCACGGGCGCGCGCGCGCCGTGCCTGGCGTAGGGTTGTACAAAAATTACAAAATAAATAAAAAGTGGATATTGATGAATAATATTTCCAGTACTGAAAATGAAGAAAACCTTCAGGCCGAGACTCCGAGCAACACTGCTACGCGCTGTATAGAGGTAAGTTGTTATACGTAATTCTTGTAGACTTGTTACATAAATAAACAAACTAGCTAGTGATGGGCGAAGACAAAATCTCAGTACCTACAGTTTTTTTTTGCAATATTTGTTATTTTCATTGTGAGACAAACACATACTTCTCAATTACTTTCTCAAAAGAAAATTCACGTTCAAATCTCGTATTTTACCAAAATCAAGAATTTTTTTTGTAAAATATTATCTTTTACGCGACTGGTGTACGTATGTATGTATGTATACTAAGTAATATATCTTTGTGGCACGATAAGTTCAAAATTATTGAACCGATTTTAATGTTTTTAGTATCATTAGAATTGTCTTCTAAGCCCGAGTGACATAGAATAAGTGACGCCATAAAAAACCAATACGTATAGCGTAAAGGAAATTTATAATTTCTGTTCATCACGAACATAATATTGTATGAATTCTTTTGCACTTTTATATTTGTCTTCGTCAGTTATGAATATAAATAAATAAACAATAAAAATGTTAAAACCCGACAGATTAAAAAATGAAAATGTGTAATAAAAATAAATAACAACACCATTGTAATATAGCGTATTTAGCAGTCGGGGCCTATTTCTAAAGAAATATTTAGCTAGTCAGGAATATCTTCGAGCCTGTGAGGATTTCAATGGGTCTCAACTGTTGAATTCGATTTATTACAATAGTGTTCTTATTTATTTTTATGTAACATAATTCAAGACCGTAGACTTGTTTTCTTTTTACCTTTTGAGTTTTTATGCATATAGTCGGATTTATTAAATTTATGACGTGATAACGTCTTATAAATCGATGAACACCGGCAACACGCACAAAAAAGTGTCACATTATGTCACGCTAGGGTCAAGCGAGAGCGCAGTACAAGCGATGGAGAATAATATTATGACGTTATCCGATAAAATTATCGTCCTAAACCGACTTTACAAGCAACCAGTTTTTTATTATGTTTATTTATTCACTTTCATAATTGACGAAGACTGATAAAAACGTTTAAGATTTTGATCTAGTGTTCTGTGTTTCAAAGATGTATTCTAAGGGAGTTCTTAGCTATGTTTGAAGAAATTTGGCCCCATACCTTTTGAATTATTTTTTATAATAAAAATCAAGCCATTATCTTTCTTTACAGGAACTAGTTATTGACAACCGTCAAGAGGGAAAGGTGGATGAAGTGGAAGTTGGGCGTAGAGTAGTGGATATTTCTTTTTTTTTTAAAGCTCTTCAGGCCATAGGGGACCACGGTCCAATGGATTGTAAGTTAAGTTACCTCAGTATAATAGGTGAAGTAAAAGTTGGTCTGGACTCAAAACTCATCATAAAATGTAGTATGTGTAATATGAAATTTACTGTGTGTTTGGTTGAAAAGAAAGAAGATAGCATGGAAGTGAATCATCAAATTGTGTCTGGTATCATATCATCTGGTGGGAGCTACTCTCAGTTAAAAACATTAAGTGCCGCAGTAGCCCTACCAATCATGTCACCTTCATTGTACAATGAAATTAATAATACGGTTTGCGATTGGTGGGAAAAGACAGCAGCACATTCCATGGCAGAAGCTGTCAAGGAAGAAGCGGAGTACGCAGTGTCTATAGGTAGTGTTGATAAAAATGGTACACCATTAATATCTGTTGCTGTTGACGGTTGTTGGAGCAAGAGATCTTATGGTAAGAATTTTTCCGCCTTATCCGGCGCAGCTGCGATAATTGGCATTAAAACTAATAAAGTATTGTTTTTTGGAGTTAAAAATAAATACTGCGTAGTCTGTGCACGAGCCGCAAAGAACAACAGTCAGCCCCCGGAACACCATTGTTTCAAGAATTATTCAGGATCATCTACCGGGATGGAATCGACCATAATAGTTGAGGGGTTTAAACGTTCCTTTGTTGATCACGGTGTAATTTATAATAAATTTGTAGCAGACGGCGATTCCAGTACTTATAAAAAAATATTAGATTCGCGTCCGTACGATAATTTAATAGTAGAGAAAATTGAATGCAAAAATCATCTTTTACGAAACTACTGCAATAGCTTGGAGAAATTGTCGAAAGACACTAAGTATCCTTGCGAGTTGCGGAAATTCCTAAAAGAAAGGTATTTGCGTTTAAGAACGGGTGTAAAATGCGCGATTAAATATTGGGGGGATCAAAATCAGTCACTCGAAGAAAAAATAAAAAATCTTAGTGAAGATATTCTAAATGGTCCACAACACGTATTTGGTAATCACCAACATTGCAAGGAGTATTTTTGTAGACCTGACACTCGTCGAATAGAACCTGTTGGGTTACTTCCAGCAATTGTTGGATGCGGATTAATGGACGCGGTAGAAATTTTAAGTAAAAGACTGTCATATCATTCTAGAAGTTTAATTCATAATTGCACAAGTAATATAGTTGAAAGTTTTAACGGAGTAATTGCCAAATTAGTTGGGGGTAAGCGTGTAAATTATTCTTCCCGTGGTTCTTATGCGGGCCGATGCGCAGCTGCTGTTGTGTCTTTTAATACGGGATCGATTCATAGTAAAACTCATGAAGTCATATTTAAATCTAGTCCTAATCCTTTGATCGCGAAAGTGGAAAATAGTAATCGTAGAAACCGTTTAATTGCTAAACCTAAATTAAGATTGAAAAAAAGCCACAGCGCTGTATCGAAAGACGCTCACTATGGACCAAACTGCGAAAAACCTGATCTGAGTCCAGAATTATATGAGAAAGCCAAGTCATCTTTTTTAGTTGATTTAAAGTTGTCTTGTGCTGAAAGAGAGGAGCTTGAAAGGTCGACCCATTTGCAAAGAAGTAGTGCTGAGTGGATGAGTACAAGGAGAAAATTACTAACCTCATCATCGTTCGGGGAAGTTTGTAAACAACGAGAGAGCACAAGTTGTGCTGCTCTTGTTTGTAAAATCGTTTATGGTAGTAATATCTCCAGTTTGCCTGCTGTACGGTACGGTATCGAAAACGAAGAAACTGCAATTAGACAGTTAGAAATTCAAGAGAATATTAGTATACAAGGTTGCGGTTTGTTCGTCGACGATCAATATGAATTTCTTGGTACTACACCAGATGGCATTTATGCAAACGGTTTAATTGAAATTAAGTGCCCACATTCTTTAGCTGGCATGACTCTTGATGAAGCAATGGCCAAACATACCTTTTGGGTTAAGGACAAGGCTTCCAAGGGTTATGTCATAAATAAAAATCATTACTGGTATTTCCAAATTCAGGGACAGTTACATATAACTAAAAGAAACGTTTGCATGCTTGGCATCTGGTTTGGTGCTACTGTACCTATGAAAGTTTATATTATAGAAAAGGACGACAAATTTTGGAAGGAGAAAATGGAGATGAAATTAGTTAGATTTTATTACGATTGCCTCCTTCCAGAATTAGTTGATCCTCGGCAGTCACGAAGCATGCCTATTCGTGACCCGCCCAATGTCATAGAGGCTATGAAAGAGAGGAAAGAAAGAGCTTTACGTGTTTTGAAAGAGAAGAACGTCTAATGATTTTGAAAAAGACTGAGGTAACTTAACTACCCAGCCGGTCGATTCACGTAAACACGCCAGTTCAAAAGTCGTTTTAACTTAGAAACTTAGAAATCGCCTTTTGGTTTTCTGTTTTTAACGCACTTACTTATCTAGTCTTGGATTGTCATAAATCTTCCAATAGCTCAATTTCTATACAATTCCTATACGATTTTGAAGAGTTACCTGGTGTAAACCCAAGGTCCGATCCTAATGAAATTAAAATGTGACCACACGGGATCATCAGCTTTCAAATAAAAAAAAAATCATCAAAATCGGTTCAAAAAATACAGCGAATTGAGAATCTTCTTCTTTTTTTAAGTCGGTTAAAAAGTGTGCGAAGTGACATTTTTAAGTCACTACGCTACGGTTTTTATTACGTGAATCGGGCAGCTGGTAACATTTTCATTCTGATAGGTTTTGCAATAGCAATTGATTTTATCATCAAATTAGTAGAAATCAGAATTTGATCAGTAATCATTAAAATGAAAAAAACATTAGAAACTCTTAAACTCATATTTTGTTATTGTTTACTTTCGTTTAATTAAGTATATGAATAATTTATAAATTTCATGTTTGTTTATAACTAATTTTTGTACAACCCTAGCACGCTTTTTAGGTGGCGACTCATATTTTGTTATTGTTTACTTACTTTTAATTATATGAACCATTTTTATACTTGTGTTTCATTTATTGACAATTTTTTGTACAACCCTAGAAGATTTTTTAGATTGCGAGGTGATCGTAAGCAAAAAGTATTTGAGTTTACGCAATAGGCACATTTCCTTGCGTAGATATAAACACTAGCGAGGAAAGGCGTGATGTTATTTCGACCGTACTTCCTACTGAATTTGCAATTATTTTATTGAATGAAAATTTTACGAAATAAGAATAAACTTTGGTAGTAAAATTACAAATAAATACATAGGTACTCGTAGTTGGAATTTTAGGTAAGTAGAATACAAAAAGGTCAGTCCGGACCTGCTCTTGATTGTTTATTATAAATAGAAAATCATAAAAATTGTGTCTCAAACTACTCTTATTTATTTATCTAGTAATTAGGATCATTTTATAACGAAAACTACTCTTGGAATATTTTACAAATAGGCAGTCGTTTATTTCCAATAATTCAACATTTTTGTTATGCTGTAAATATTCAACTTCAATAACAATAACTCAACGTGGAACGTTTGTCGCAAAACATTTTCAAAATCGCGCTCTCTGGGTCATTCACCCGCCCGTCGGATGATTCGGGCAACAATAGCGCTGCTGTCGCTCAAAATCGACTTTATCCGTGCGCGGTCTGGGCCCTTAAGAAGTCCCTATCTCATTTCCTGTGCGTTGCTCTCAGGAAGTGTCCATCTTTAATATCTGTGATCAAACAAAAAAACAAAGAACAACCAAGGTCGTAGTTATTCTTGCACTTCTTTACAAAGACGTAAGGACTGACGGAAATCAACTTTCAAACGGGTCAAGATCGTTGCTCGAGGCTATCTATGCTTTGGGGTCCTGCCTGTGTAATTACTACGCAATAGTAAAGAAGTCTAGGAGCACACAAAACGAGACAATGTACCCAACAAACGGTATGTCAACGTAACGATATCTCGCGACGGACTCCGTGACAAAGAAACGAAATAGCCCAGTAACATTGTTTAGTATTATTATCCTTTCAAAGAACTCTATATTTGAAAGATACTTCGTTTATACGAAAGATTACTGACGCACCTCTCCGATAACACGGTTTAAGGCTCAGTTCAACAATGGCCGCAATAGGCGACCGAAAAGTTTTTAAATCCACCCTTCTAATTGCGGTTATCGAAAATGAAACTTTGGAAATTACGCAACAAAAAACGTGATTCTAACAATTTAATTGGTATTGTCACGCTTTTTGTTATTTAAATGTTTGGGAATTGGTATTTATTTTTATGGATGGATTTCGATGAATGAAATGAAAATTATTCATTTTCATTCATCACTACTATTCAAAGTGCGCCTAAAATAACTCTTTTTGTTCAGACTTTTAGCGGGCAATAATGAGATTTGAATTTCATTGGCTTGTATGTGTTGGCAGGGGGACGCGGAGGCGGTACTAACCGAAGAAAAACAACACGAGCGAACTCTTTTCACAGCCAGTACAATTTTTTTTTCATAGAATGTGATGAAAAATAATGTAATAAGCCTCGAGAGTAAAAATATTTTTTCTCAGGTCACGTACTTTGAATCCCTTGGTATTCTACTTTAGAAAATCTCTCGACCCTCGGGCTATAAATATAAATATAATTTTACTCCCTTGCCATAAAATCTACTATTATTAACTAGTCTTTAATTAAACTATGAGGAACAGCTACCTAGTTTAATTTGCAAGTACCTATAATAAAACTAATCCAATAATAACGAACATAACTTCTAATTTAAAAATAGAACTACCCAATAGCGGTCTTATTTAAATGGCTTAACTATTTCTAAAATATCGTATTGTGTGAAAGCAATAATTTTTGACTTCAAAACTTTCAGAAAGCTTAAAAGCCTGTTTAGTAATGTACCTGTTTGTACCTACCTAAACTCTGTGTTCCTATTTGATCTCAAATGACCAGTAGATAATTTTTCTATGTAATAATATCTGGGGAATATGTACCATCTGAGAATGTTTTCCAAAGTTTGTACCAGAGACTTGGGATGCCACTCGCTTCTATATCTATGTTTTGAACTTACCTATATTGGCGTAGTAACTGTACGATTTAGACGTCATAATATATTGGCACTGCATTTCAGGATGTGAATATCATATAGCACACACACAAGCATATCACGCCTATATTCCCGAAGGTGTAGGCTAGGTGCATTACCTACCCACACTTTGTCCCTAATAGGGGACAAACTTATTGCCGTTACCGGTCACTATGGAAATACTAACAACCCTGTAATTCAAACCAAAATTCCAACAGTCACGACAGTTGTTAGGTTAATACAATCTCTGCAGTCCGAGCAAAACACGTATCACACAAAGCTGAACATCCTTTTTAAAGCATTCAGAGGCAATTATTATTTAAAACAACTCGTGCAAAACCAGTTAATAAAACATCGTAAAGTCGTACAATAACAACTTTCAATATTTCTGAAATAAGCTAAATCGAACCAACTCTCAAAGTCCCCGGAGAGATCAACGTCAGAACGAACGTGGGCACATTTGTTTTGTAGCATTCAATAATCAATTATAGATATTAATCTCGACATGTTTTGGGTTTATTGTTTTGATTTATTTGATTGCTACAGTCTTTGAGTAAATACTTAAAGCTATAGGTAATAAATGTGAAAATTCGGAAGCGTCTTTGTTTGTTTCTTAATCACTTTTTAACCACTAAGAGTGGATTAGGTTTAAATTTGACGGCGGTGGTTTTAAAGCTTTAAAATTTCTAAAGGAGACCTTCGAGGTCTTTGAGATCAACTCTAATTCACAAGAAACTACTGGTGAAAGCAGGATAATGAAATCTACAAATTAACAGAATATAATAATAATGTATCTATCACGTGAAAGGACATTGAGCAACTTTTGGTTACCATAAAGGTCAACTACATGGGCGGAGATACAGGAGTAAACTAGTACCTAGTTTATATAGAAGGTGACTTATATAAGTTTTCCAACAAAAGACATCAAATAGGTAGTTAGAAAAGGTAAGGAACGATTGACTGCCAAGTCAATTAATCATATTACGTGAGCGTGATTGAATTAAAGTTTAGACGGCTTCATGTCGAAATTTCCAACTGGCCACGTGATCCTATAGGAATGGCTGCCATTTTGGGCCATTAGGCAATACAAATAGTATTTACAAATAGCACATAATATATAGATGAACATTCTAATTGAATATTATTTACAAGCGCGATGAACTATATGTATACCAAGTATTTATATAAATGGGGAGCCTGGAGTTCTATATCACTGGCGTTGGCTTAGTTTAGACTCCAGATCTCCTATAAATTTCAATTTTGTGAATATAACCAGTAAATTTTAATATAATAATATGTTTGCCTATAACTTAAAAATTGTAATTTATGGAGATAAATAAATACTTACTTACTTACTTATGTGACCTTATAGTTTCTTATGATACCACGATTGCCAAAAGTGTTTATTGGTACCTATTTATGAGTAATGTTTATTTAATACCCAGAATACTATAATCAATCTCCTTTGCCATTTTTAATTACCAGACATACTATCCGGACTGTTTTATAAATGCAGAAGTAGAGTATGACCTACCTAACTTTCGCATTAAGTCCTAAGCTAATATCACCTGCGAATGGAGCACTTGACGGTCAGCGAATGAGACTGGCAAACATTCAAGTGTCTGGTTAGTAGCAATATAGCTACTCGCCCTTAGATTACATGGAACCAACTAAGTTACCGACGAAAGGGGCATATAATTCAGCACCTAACCTTATTTATAGACTGCCCCTTTAGGGGAAACAGGTGTGTACATAAGCTATGGCACCGAACAGTTTTGGCTTTTGTGTGACTCCTTGATTTTATTAGCGCCCGTTTACTTCACCCTGCGTGGTTAGATTTTCCAGACTACAAGACAAGAAAGGACCAGACAATAATTGAATTGTCAACTTATCCGTGCGATTCCCGGTGGGAGGCCCGCAGCACACGATCTACAAAACCCGCATCGTGGTGTTCAGTAGAATTCTCCCTAAGAACCAAAAACCAGAACCATTTATTAAAATGTATTCAAAGCAATTATAAAATCAATTACCTACCTAATATCATTTTATACAGAAGTTGCAGATACCTTCTCGGATAAACTCTCTATATAACTAATTCTAATCTATTAAAAACACAACAAACCCACATCAAATGTTCTACCCATTTCATTATTCAAATGAAAACCCGTTAGGTATAGATCGTAGAGGTTGTAACTTTTCAATATTTTCACGGCGTAAATCGTGTGTATTTCCTACAGTCCCAGAGGAGATTATATCATCAAGAAAACGTTACATTTGTTTTGTATTATTGAATAAATCAAACTAACTTGATAATCGATGCTTCTCAGGACCAGAAGTCTGGCTATTTTCTGGCCCAAAGAATAAGTATCGCCATCCAACGTGGCAACACAGCCAGCATTCCATATTATAATTATGTATATACACACATAGAGTTGCATGAATCTTATACAACTCCAGCACCCTCCTAAGCCATGAATGAGGCACCGAGTCATAGGCCATCTTGTAATCTATCCAGCATGTCGCCAGATCCTTGCGATTACGGCGTACATGTTAGCTAATAACCATATCCATAATTAGGAGCTCTTTAGTGCCACGAGCCCCACTTCTACATCCATTTTGAGAGATTGACATGATGTTGTTGTCAGTTATGTGGCGCGTTATTTTTTATCTCAAAATAGATGTGAGAAGCTTATAGACCGTTGGTAGGCATGTAATTGGTCTATAATTTTTAGGCTCTATGGCACTACCAGATTTGTATAAGAGATGGGTCATACCAGTAGTTAGAAAATCGGGGAAGCGATCCTGATTCCAAACATGATTGGAATTGAGCTGCCAACCGTCCGTGTGAACTTCGGAACCATTTTATCCAAAAATTGTGCAGTCCGTCTGGACCTGCTGATTTCCAGTTCGGTAATAGACGGACTGCGTTGGTGACATCACTATCTATGAAATTTAATGGTTCCATATTTTGTATCGGTTCACACAGACGATTAACATCCCGCATCCAACCATCCTCTGTGTGGCTGACAGGAACCGACCAGATGCCACTCCAGAATGCAATGGTGGCATCATCATCTGGCCGGCGCTCGCCAATCACACTTGAATCAGATCGCTCCCAATCTCTGTAGACCCATCTCTCATCTCTTTGGAACATGCAGTTTTGGGAATACCGGTCTACCCTTTTTTTATATCTTTTTATACGATTTGCCCACGCATATACTTTCTGCTTCAGGTAGTCAATGCGCTCTGTGACCCGAAAAGCAAATTCTTGGGATCTAATATTAGTCCCCAAGAATGCCCGGTTCACAAAGCGCATCACTCTAGGGTGAGTATTGCCCGACCTGAAGCAAATAAGTTTGCCAATGAGTGCCCTGGTCTCGGCAATACGACGTTCAATCCTATACTGCCAGGCTGGTGTAACAAATTTCGGTCGGAATATTTGCTACTCGACATGCCGCAACAGCCCCACAGTACAGAATCGAATGTGTATCACCGAGATTTTCACTACTGTTAAAATGGTCTGACAGTAGTGAATCCAGAGCACACATTAGGGCTATATTTTTCTTATGCGTAGGCAAACGCGGTAGACGAGGTCTTTCGGTAGGTGTTACGTTTCGATATTCCCTCAGTGCACATTCCAAAGTGCTCCCTAATAGTACATAATTTATCATAAAAAAAAAAAAAAAAAAAAAAAAAAAAAAAAAAAAAAAAAAAAAACGCAATGGGTACTTACATCTGTAACCCCGGTATCCAATAAATCATCATCAGTGGGACGTTGTGTGGAAACAGTAGGAACATGTGTGCCTGATGATGTATGTATTGTGATACCAGGTTTACCCTGCAAATCTGAGCGAAGCCTCTCAAGCACGGCATCATCCAACATATGACCACGTTGTATAACCCGCACTTGATCTGATAGACGTTACGTTGATACGTTAACAGTTGGTTCGAGTTCCTGAAACAGAGACAGCATTCGTACACGATACGCAGTGAGATTAATTCCTCCCTCTGTAGCCGCATAATATGCCCGCATGACGTTCTCGTTCATGGAAGAAGTCCATCGCATGCGGTGCACATTACCACCGGCAGCGGGGTCCCTAATCGAAGCCGGAGGGCGTCGGGGTCCCAAGCAGGTCGGTGGCCGGCCTCTCCCCTGCCGACGTACAGGTGGAGGCGACGTCGGTGGAGAGAAATACTCGTCGCTGCTAGAGCTCGACGCCCCACCAGTAGCCAAAGTTTCCGGCAAATGGGAGGCGGAGCTACGCGACGAGTCCGGGGTTGGTTGTTGTGCAGTTTGTCTCATTCTGGCTAGCCCTTGTGAGCATATTTATCCTTTATCATCATCCATCCATTTCTTGATATTGTTTGTAGTCGTTTGATATTTTCTTCAAGTGACATATGCCAAACATCTTTGCAATTTGGTATTTTTTCTTTATATTGATAATAATACATATAGTTTGTATATGTAATTTATAAATTTATTGCAAATCTTGTTGTGCAATATATAATTCTAGTATAAATTTAGACTGTAAAATTAAATATAAATATTAAAATAGTTAAGATGAAAAATGATGTTAGATGATTTCAAGGGTTGCCAAATTATTGAAAGAAATGATTCCCATCACTATTCATAATTGAAAGATATGGGTGCACCCAGTACTGTCTTTTTACATTTTTTTTCTCCAACTTCTCTCTCCGTCTGTTTTAATAACAACTGAAGCAGAATACGTTTTGTGCGGTCCATATCTGAGACTGCTATTTATCTGGTATTTAGTGAAAAATGTACCGAAAATTTACAAGGCACGGCGACGTGTAACTTCGCGTCGTCGTGACGTACATTTTTACGGTACGGCAACTTAAAATCCCACGTCACGGCAACGCGCCGCGCCACGGCACCGCACCGTTTCACGGCGACCGACGTCGTGCTGGTGATGTGGACAGGCCCTATTCATTGTAAGCAAGGAGTGTGTGTAGTTTCATGAAAATCGGTTGATAAATACGGCCGCAAATATGATCTGAAAGAACCCGTAGATGTAGAGTTAGGTACAGAAGAAAGAAATTCTCCCCAGTCTGCAAGTTGAAACGGAGACTTCAGCCGCTACGCTCCCTCAGTCAATCAGCCATCTGCCTGTGAAAGTCCCGTTAAAATCATCAAGCCATTGCAGAGATTAGCGGGAACAAATAGACAGACAGACAGACGGACATACAGACAAAATTTGCATTTTTTATGTAAGCATATACTTTCATATGCATTTAGTAACAAGCTGTAAATTTGAAATTACACACAGACGCTTCAATGTTATTTATGCATTAAGTTATTTAAATCATAAGAGTGCAAAAGGGCTATCTGATTCGTAATTAATGATTTGTAATAAAAACCCTAATTTAAATTATTGATTTTATAATTTTAATAATAATAATAATATTTTTTTATATTTTTTCAGGAAGGTCATAATATACCTAACCCAAATTAAGCTAACATAAGCTTATGCTATGTAATTTAACAAATTAATATACAATAAATTAAAAACGTAAAATCTATCGAAACTACCTTTACTATAATAATACTGATGGTGCGATTATTCGCCATTATTCGATATTCGACCCGGTCCACCCTTTCAGTCGACCTATGGGCCGTGACCAAGGTCTTGCAACAAATCCGAAACGTCAGGTCTCGTAAATATCTAATCAGAATTCTCTCTCAAAACTTAGCTTATAATGTGTACAAACCGCGAAAGTTTAAAAAAGTATTAAACTATATCTACCTAAATTATAATACGAGTCAGGAACGAGAAACTATTTTACGTTAGTTAAGCCGTTGGTTTTGTTAATAATAAACTGTCTGTATGTTTAATCTTGGCCATTCGTTTTTAGGGTTCCGTAACCAAAGTGTAAGACGGGAACCCTATTCAGTAATAGGGTTCCCGTTTAAATTAAATAAAACAGACAGATGGATGGACAGCGAAGTCTCAGTAGACTTCGCTGTCCATCCATCTGTCTTGGGCTGTACCTATCTCATGAACCGTGATAGTAAGAAATTTATAATTTTCAAAGATTTATTTATTTTATTTATTTATTTATTTATTTATGTACACACAAGAAGGAAGAGCGAGATAAGAACAGTAGGATAGAGTTATAGTACAAAGGCACCACTTATTTCTAAGAAATCTCTTCCAGTGGGCCAGGGAAGGAGATGCTTAGTTGAAGAAAAGTATTAAGTGTGCGTAGGTTGATGAGCTTACTATGAAATACAATACATACTTACCTAAATTTACATAACGCTTATATACCATACATAAATCCATATACACATATAAAAAATCTACTTAATTAATTACTACATACACATTACACATATATATTAAACAAGTATATATATATATATATATATATATATAAATATACATAAAAAGATAAAGATAGTCACGAGTCATTTATGTTGCCTCTATAACAAAAAATTCAAAAAAAACAGAATATAATACATATTTAAGGGGGCTTTCATTCTCGAGAAATCGAGGACCAGCGGTCCCAACTCCGCCAGGATCTCATGGAGTCATGGAGGGTGCGACTTGAGCAACCCAAGTGGGGTACCACCATCATCGCGGCGGTGAGACCGATCATGGACGATTGGCTGCAGAGGCAGCATGGTGACCTCACGTATCGTGCGACGCAGATCGTTGCCGGGCATGGATGCTTCGGTAGCTATCTGTTTCGCATGCATCGTGAGGTCACACCCCGGTGTCAACACTGCGAGGTTTCCGAGGACGACACCGCACTCCACACGTTGGTGGAGTGCTCAGCGTGGGCGAGCCAGCGCCGGGACCTCGTAGTGGGTCTGGGCGTGGATACCCTCTCGCTGGAGACCATGCTTCAAGCCATGGTCTCCAGCCGGAGTAGGTGGAACGCGGCCGTGTCCTTCTGCGAGCAAGTCATGCTCGCGAAGGAGGCGGCCGGGAGGCAGAGGGAGCGTACCCTCCCCGCCGAGTTCCGTAGTCGGCGGCCAGGGCGCCCCAGACTCCGCGACTACGCCCAAGACTATCGACCTCCATGATCGGGGCCTGAGGACGGCGGGATCGCCATCCGCCGTCCTTACAGAAGCAGGCTAGAAGGGTTGCGTGCTGCAGGGCCTTTGCCCCATAGCACGCAACCAGATTCACTCACTGACGCGGGATAAAACCCTTCCCCCAACGACGCGGGATTCTCGTCCCGACCCAACACCCGAAGAGACCACAGAGGTGGTCAAAGTCCGCCGGGCGCCACTGGACATACCCTCTTCTAGTAACCAGAGACGCCCGGCAACGGACGTTAGAGGGGCCGCGGCCTCAGGCCGCGGAATTAAAAATAAAAAAAAAAAAAAAAAAAAGGGGGCTTTCATACAACAAACGTGTTTTTTTGTCGTTTTGGTACGGAACCCTTTGTGCGCGATTCCGACTCGCACTTGGCCGGTTTTCATTAATTGAGGGAAAGAAAACTTATAATAAAACAAATAAACTCCATAATGCGTCGGTGGACGGCAGAACTGGCCATTCAAACACTAAAATTTTAGATTAGTTGGCAACAAGTTCAGTTTCGAGGTAATTTCACTTCCACAACAGTTTGCGAAATACACGGATGTATCGTTCAATAAAAACTATTTAGTACCCAATTAATCTTGTGAAATTCTAGTACATTTTTTGTTGTGCATACTTTTTATGTAATTTAAACAGGATGATGATCTAAAACTGACTCTTATTTATGGGGCAATTGTCACTCAACACGTTGGTGGAGTGCTCAGCATGCTGATTCAAAATCACCGACGCGAGATTCTCATTCCGACCAAACTCCCGAAGAGGGCACACAGGTGGCCAAAGTCCGTCGGCCGCCACTAGAAATACCTTCTGGTGCGTACCAGAGACGCCCGACAACGGACGTAGGAGCGGCCGCAGCCTTGAACCGTGGAATAAAAAAATATATGGCAATTGTGTCTCTTAATTTTCATTTTGTGAACTCATTGAAATAAAACACTTCATTTCGGTCGCTGGGCGCTAAACTGGGCTATAGTCTGGACTATCTGGGCACCACACGCACTCACCAACGCGGGATGAAACCCATCCTCAACAACGCGGGATAAAACCCGACCAAGCCCTAGACAGAGGCCACACAGGTGGCCAAAGTCCGCCGGGCGCCACTGAAAATTCTCTGTGTGCTCACCAGTGGTGCTTGGGAATGGACTTGGAAAAAAAAAGACAGGCAGACAGACAAACTATTACATAACGCCTGTATCCCCGAAGTGGTAGGCAGAAGTGCATTACACACGCACGCTTTGGCAGTATTTTACGTGATAGGTGGCATGAAGTTCATAAGTCATAACCACTCCGTAGGTAATTGAAATTAGATTAGAATTAAGTATGATGTTGTAAAAATATAAAACAACTCTCATCTAATCTCATGAACTAACAGAAATATTTTAATTACATGCTTGTTATTGAAGTAGGTTCTTAATAACCGAGTGAATGAAGGACTTTTTTATTAATCCGTTCATGTGCGACTGCTCTTATGTCCATTGCCGGGTGTCTCTGGTATGTACCAGAACGCATTATCAGTGGCGCCCGGCGTGAATGAAGGACTAAACTATGGTGTAGCCCGATCTCATCATTTCAGCCGGTTGACGTCCACTGCTGGGGACAGGCTTCCCCATAGCGCCATCTACTTAGTAATTATATGAAGCAAAAATTGTATGATAGGTATTGGTACCGGTGGTCATCGCGGCTTAGTGGCAGAGCGTTCCCCTTGTTAAAAAGGAAAGGTCACGGGTTTGAGTCATACCGATGACAATCGTTTTTGTGATTTACTTCTAAATTTTTATCCAAATACGTGTTTAATAACTTCTCCTCGTATAACCCTCTTGTAGTATCTTCCTTTTATTAATTTTTACTATGTTGGCAGATGTAATGTACCACTTTATTTATCCTGTCAGATAGAACGTGAAAAACTTAAAACTACGAAACAGATTTTCATAGTACATATTTTCACCATTAAGCGAAACAAAAAATGAGGCAGGTTTAAGTAAACTCACACACAATCATTAAGCGTACTTTAACACAGATATTTCCTAGTAAAACTGATGTGAAATGTAGTCGCGGTTAAGAAAGAAAAAAGTTTATTAAACCACACACCCTACCTACTTAATGGAGAAAAAAAAATATATAATTTATAAATCAAAGCCGCATACGCACCCAGACTGCATTGTGCGGGTGCAGTGACCCATAGGTACAAAACAACAAAAACATTGGTTGAGCACTGCAGGCGCAACAGACTCAGACTGAGCGCGGCCGCGACGAGACAGCACACAAACAAAAACCTATAATAATTATGTCAGTGTGGAGTGTGTGTTTAAAAGGCCGCAGTTCAGCTAATGCTGCAGATTAGGTGAATCTGCAGTTCTACTTTAAACATAAAAATGTAAATGCGAAATACATAAAATGTTGAATATAAAATATTTAAACACCACGCACCGAATATAGACGTTTCACCAAGATTTTGTTTCAGCCAACTTCCCAGTACAAAGCTAGTACCTACTATTTCTATTCCTTACACTTTGCCGATTAACGAACGAGACTCTGGCAATTATAAAAGTGTTCGGTTAGCGGCAATAGGTTCAGCCCATGACTTGTTAGATCAACAAATTATTATAAAACACATTATCTGTCCTCTTTACCCTAGCTATACTATATGGTAGTATATGTAAGTATTGTATATATAGCTCAGTATATATTTATCTATGTATATATTATAGCACCCATAGTTTATGTAGGTTTATTTATTTACTTGCACTGCACACACTTAAGCCTTTTCACTCTTACTTCTCCTCTCAGGCCTGCTGGAAGAGATTCCTTTAGGAATAAGTAATAGTGCCCTTGTACTATGGTCACTTTATTCTTTTGTACTTCTGTTTCTTGTTTATTTTTTGTGTGTATGTACAAAAATTATAAATAAATAAATAATAAAATAATATTTTATCCGTGATTAGTGGACATACTAATATGTATGCCTCAGCCTACTCTTTCGCACAAATAGACCTGATTAGGTATGGTATTGGTACATAAATAGGTATGCTTGGACTGCACATATTGTAAGTAGGTAATATCTCTCATCAGGCTGTTGGAATTTAGATTCGGATTCCAGAATAGTAGGTTATTGATTTTACATGTACGTAGCTAGGTAACGGCTATAATGCGAGCCCCCAATTACTTGCGACCAACTTAACATTTTGTCAAAATATGTACTATTTGTAGTACTATTTATATTGTGTGATATAGGCATGATTGTATGTATGAATAAAATACTTAAGGGCCCAGATCGTGAAAATCACCGAAAAGAGTATTACGATTTTTCATATTTAACCTATTTACATATGATTAATAACAACGATAATTTGTATATATTAAAATGAAAGACCAAAAATGATGTTAGTGCTAATTTTAACTCTTAAAACCCTGTAGTTGTTATATAATAAACGTCAACAAACGCACAAAATTGAGAAAAAATTCGAAAACCTGCCTTCGTATTTTTCAGATTTAACCCAATAAATCAACACAAATTGATAAAAAGAAACACTTTTTGAACACTGAAAAAGCCAATAAATATAACCATGTACTTTTTTTTGTACCTTTACAAACAAAGACTTCCCCTTTTAAAGCCCTAAAATCTAGATATGTTTTACGTAAATTCTCCATAGAAAAATGTATGCAAATTCAAACGCGTCCCGATAGAACGATCGTCGCAACTAATCGCCAGTGCGCCATAGAATTTCAAAGTGACTCCACGCGTGTCGGATGCTACAGCAAAATTACGTGTTGTGTATTTGTGTTTTTTGTGAAAAACTGTAAGTACAATATTTTTATAACTAATTTACTTTCAGTAAATAGAAAGTACCGATATAATGAAAGTCTGAAAGAAAACCATGATGGAACTAGATATAAATCGTAAGAAATACAAAATTATTTACTTTGTTGCGTAGGTCATTTTATGAACCTTGTAAAGTAGGTATCAATTCAGGCTTGAAACAATCAAAGCCCTGCCCACCTTATTTTCTCGAGATATGAACTGGCGGGGTATATAGTTCTCTGCACGACATACATAGATTTTTCAACATGATAAAGGCAATAGGTATCATAAACGTAATTGGTAATCGAGGGTCTCTTTTCGCAGGATAATTTGCTGAGTGCCATGCCAGCGAAAAGAAAATTTAGTACGCATTATAAAAACGTGAAAGCCAAAAGATCTCGGAATAAAATGTAAGTTCCTCCCTACTTATTTATTTACCTGCCTACTTGACTACGTCTTGTCCTAAATACCTAGAAAAAATTTACTAGATTTGTGTTAGTGTCAAGTAAAAATCCTAGTTTTATTACTTTTATTTGTGTGTTTGCTTATCATGTCTTAGTAGTAATAATAATATAATCTATTTGCATTTTGAACAGGGTAGGTACATTACAAAGCAAATAGGTACAATGATTTAGATCGCCTGATTCAGACATATACCTAGAACAGCATGTAAATATTGATTTGACATGTAATTAGATAGGTACACAATTAGGTATGTCAGTCTAAGAAGAAAAATTACAATGTCCAGTAGGTAATAATTACGTAATTTCAATATCTATATAAGTAATAAAGTCAATTTCTATAGGAACAATTTTCATAATAATAAATTTTATTACATAATATAGTATTAGTTTTCATATATTTATGTATTTCAAAGCAATGAGTTTGCTTACACTATTATTAGTTACAGTATTATTAGTTTTCATGTTCATCATGTGCCTGGCGTAGGGTTGTACAAAAATTACAAAATAAATAAAAAGTGGATATTGATGAATAATATTTCCAGTACTGAAAATGAAGAAAACCTTCAGACCGAGACTCCGAGCAACACTGCTACGCGCTGTATAGAGGTAAATTGTTATACGTAATTCTTGTAGACTTGTTACATAAATAAACAAACTAGCTAGTGATGGGCGAAGACAAAATCTCAGTACCTACAGTTTTTTTTTGCAATATTTATTATTTTCATTGTGAGACAAACACATACTTCTCAATTACTTTCTCAAAAGAAAATTCACGTTCAAATCTCGTATTTTACCAAAATCAAGAATTTTTTTTGTAAAATATTATCTTTTACGCGACTGGTGTACGTATGTATGTATGTATACTAAGTAATATATCTTTGTGGCACGATAAGTTCAAAATTATTGAACCGATTTTAATGTTTTTAGTATCATTAGAATTGTCTTCTAAGCCCGAGTGACATAGAATAAGTGACGCCATAAAAAACCAATACGTATAGCGTAAAGGAAATTTATAATTTCTGTTCATCACGAACATAATATTGTATGAATTCTTTTGCACTTTTATATTTGTCTTCGTCAGTTATGAATATAAATAAATAAACAATAAAAATGTTAAAACCCGACAGATTAAAAAATGAAAATGTGTAATAAAAATAAATAACAACACCATTGTAATATAGCGTATTTAGCAGTCGGGGCCTATTTCTAAAGAAATATTTAGCTAGTCAGGAATATCTTCGAGCCTGTGAGGATTTCAATGGGTCTCAACTGTTGAATTCGATTTATTACAATAGTGTTCTTATTTATTTTTATGTAACATAATTCAAGACCGTAGACTTGTTTTCTTTTTACCTTTTGAGTTTTTATGCATATAGTCGGATTTATTAAATTTATGACGTGATAACGTCTTATAAATCGATGAACACCGGCAACACGCACAAAAAAGTGTCACATTATGTCACGCTAGGGTCAAGCGAGAGCGCAGTACAAGCGATGGAGAATAATATTATGACGTTATCCGATAAAATTATCGTCCTAAACCGACTTTACAAGCAACCAGTTTTTTATTATGTTTATTTATTCACTTTCATAATTGACGAAGACTGATAAAAACGTTTAAGATTTTGATCTAGTGTTCTGTGTTTCAAAGATGTATTCTAAGGGAGTTCTTAGCTATGTTTGAAGAAATTTGGCCCATACCTTTTGAATTATTTTTTTTAATAAAAATCAAGCCATTATCTTTCTTTACAGGAACTAGTTATTGACAACCGTCAAGAGGGAAAGGTGGATGAAGTGGAAGTTGGGCGTAGAGTAGTGGATATTTCTTTTTTTTTTTAAAGCTCTTCAGGCCATAGGGGACCACGGTCCAATGGATTGTAAGTTAAGTTACCTCAGTATAATAGGTGAAGTAAAAGTTGGTCTGGACTCAAAACTCATCATAAAATGTAGTATGTGTAATATGAAATTTACTGTGTGTTTGGTTGAAAAGAAAGAAGATAGCATGGAAGTGAATCATCAAATTGTGTCTGGTATCATATCATCTGGTGGGAGCTACTCTCAGTTAAAAACATTAAGTGCCGCAGTAGCCCTACCAATCATGTCACCTTCATTGTACAATGAAATTAATAATACGGTTTGCGATTGGTGGGAAAAGACAGCAGCACATTCCATGGCAGAAGCTGTCAAGGAAGAAGCGGAGTACGCAGTGTCTATAGGTAGTGTTGATAAAAATGGTACACCATTAATATCTGTTGCTGTTGACGGTTGTTGGAGCAAGAGATCTTATGGTAAGAATTTTTCCGCCTTATCCGGCGCAGCTGCGATAATTGGCATTAAAACTAATAAAGTATTGTTTTTTGGAGTTAAAAATAAATACTGCGTAGTCTGTGCACGAGCCGCAAAGAACAACAGTCAGCCCCCGGAACACCATTGTTTCAAGAATTATTCAGGATCATCTACCGGGATGGAATCGACCATAATAGTTGAGGGGTTTAAACGTTCCTTTGTTTATCACGGTGTAATTTATAATAAATTTGTAGCAGACGGCGATTCCAGTACTTATAAAAAAATATTAGATTCGCGTCCGTACGATAATTTAATAGTAGAGAAAATTGAATGCAAAAATCATCTTTTACGAAACTACTGCAATAGCTTGGAGAAATTGTCGAAAGACACTAAGTATCCTTGCGAGTTGCGGAAATTCCTAAAAGAAAGGTATTTGCGTTTAAGAACGGGTGTAAAATGCGCGATTACATATTGGGGGGATCAAAATCAGTCACTCGAAGAAAAAATAAAAAATCTTAGTGAAGATATTCTAAATGGTCCACAACACGTATTTGGTAATCACCAACATTGCAAGGAGTATTTTTGTAGACCTGACACTCGTCGAATAGAACCTGTTGGGTTACTTCCAGCAATTGTTGGATGCGGATTAATGGACGCGGTAGAAATTTTAAGTAAAAGACTGTCATATCATTCTAGAAGTTTAATTCATAATTGCACAAGTAATATAGTTGAAAGTTTTAACGGAGTAATTGCCAAATTAGTTGGGGGTAAGCGTGTAAATTATTCTTCCCGTGGTTCTTATGCGGGCCGATGCGCAGCTGCTGTTGTGTCTTTTAATACGGGATCGATTCATAGTAAAACTCATGAAGTCATATTTAAATCTAGTCCTAATCCTTTGATCGCGAAAGTGGAAAATAGTAATCGTAGTAACCGTTTAATTGCTAAACCTAAATTAAGATTGAAAAAAAGCCACAGCGCTGTATCGAAAGACGCTCACTATGGACCAAACTGCGAAAAACCTGATCTGAGTCCAGAATTATATGAGAAAGCCAAGTCATCTTTTTTAGTTGATTTAAAGTTGTCTTGTGCTGAAAGAGAGGAGCTTGAAAGGTCGACCCATTTGCAAAGAAGTAGTGCTGAGTGGATGAGTACAAGGAGAAAATTACTAACCTCATCATCGTTCGGGGAAGTTTGTAAAAAACGAGAGAGCACAAGTTGTGCTGCTCTTGTTTGTAAAATCGTTTATGGTAGTAATATCTCCAGTTTGCCTGCTGTACGGTACGGTATCGAAAACGAAGAAACTGCAATTAGACAGTTAGAAATTCAAGAGAATATTAGTATACAAGGTTGCGGTTTGTTCGTCGACGATCAATATGAATTTCTTGGTACTACACCAGATGGCATTTATGCAAACGGTTTAATTGAAATTAAGTGCCCACATTCTTTAGCTGGCATGACTCTTGATGAAGCAATGGCCAAACATACCTTTTGGGTTAAGGACAAGGCTTCCAAGGGTTATGTCATAAATAAAAATCATTACTGGTATTTCCAAATTCAGGGACAGTTACATATAACTAAAAGAAACGTTTGCATGCTTGGCATCTGGTTTGGTGCTACTGTACCTATGAAAGTTTATATTATAGAAAAGGACGACAAATTTTGGAAGGAGAAAATGGAGATGAAATTAGTTAGATTTTATTACGATTGCCTCCTTCCAGAATTAGTTGATCCTCGGTAGTCACGAAGCATGCCTATTCGTGACCCGCCCAATGTCATAGAGGCTATGAAAGAGAGGAAAGAAAGAGCTTTACGTGTTTTGAAAGAGAAGAACGTCTAATGATTTTGAAAGAGACTGAGGTAACTTAACTACCCAGCCGGTCGATTCACGTAAACACGCCAGTTCAAAAGTCGTTTTAACTTAGAAACTTAGAAATCGCCTTTTGGTTTTCTGTTTTTAACGCACTTACTTATCTAGTCTTGGATTGTCATAAATCTTCCAATAGCTCAATTTCTATACAATTACTATACGATTTTGAAGAGTTACCTGGTGTAAACCCAAGGTCCGATCCTAATGAAATTAAAATGTGACCACACGGGATCACCAGCTTTCAAATAAAAAAAAAAATCATCAAAATCGGTTCAAAAAATACAGCGAATTGAGAATCTTCTTCTTTTTTTAAGTCGGTTAAAAAGTGTGCGAAGTGACATTTTTAAGTCACTACGCTACGGTTTTTATTACGTGAATCGGGCAGCTGGTAACATTTTCATTCTGATAGGTTTTGCAATAGCAATTGATTTTATCATCAAATTAGTAGAAATCAGAATTTGATCAGTAATCATTAAAATGAAAAAAACATTAGAAACTCTTAAACTCATATTTTGTTATTGTTTACTTTCGTTTAATTAAGTATATGAATAATTTATAAATTTCATGTTTGTTTATAACTAATTTTTGTACAACCCTAGCACGCTTTTTAGGTGGCGACTCATATTTTGTTTACTTTTAATTATATGAACCATTTTTATACTTGTGTTTCATTTATTGACAATTTTTTGTACAACCCTAGAAGATTTTTTAGATTGCGAGGTGATCGTTAGCAAAAAGTATTTGAGTTTACGCAATAGGCACATTTCCTTGCGTAGATATAAACACTAGCGAGGAAAGGCGTGATGTTATTTCGACCGTACTTCCTACTGAATTTGCAATTATTTTATTGAATGAAAATTTTACGAAATAAGAATAAACTTTGGTAGTAAAATTACAAATAAATACATAGGTACTCGTAGTTGGAATTTTAGGTAAGTAGAATACAAAAAGGTCAGTCCGGACCTGCTCTTGATTGTTTATTATAAATAGAAAATCATAAAAATTGTGTCTCAAACTACTCTTATTTATTTATCTAGTAATTAGGATCATTTTATAACGAAAACTACTCTTGGAATATTTTACAAATAGGCAGTCGTTTATTTCCAATAATTCAACATTTTTGTTATGCTGTAAATATTCAACTTCAATAACAATAACTCAACGTGGAACGTTTGTCGCAAAACATTTTCAAAATCGCGCTCTCTGGGTCATTCACCCGCCCGTCGGATGATTCGGGCAACAATAGCGCTGCTGTCGCTCAAAATCGACTTTATCCGTGCGCGGTCTGGGCCCTTAAACCGCTTATTTAAATATTTTTTATGCATCACAGCCGGAGACAATTTGTTTTAACTTGTCCACGACTCGCCACATAAAACATTTCGCCTCATGTACACCCCTCATAAACGAATTATTTAAACAAACTGCGGTCAGGGAAATGCTACCAACAGCTCACATTTATTTCATTTTTATTACATTCAACATTACAACATTATCACGCGAAAATTTCACATTCACTCTCTATAATTTACCGCATCACTCCAATGTTTAGTTACGAGTATAACCATGTAACAAAGAAAAGTGTTATATTTTAGATAAGTAGATTAGTACTTTATTTCCAGACCACTTAATGAAGTAAAACACCGCCAGGTACCTATACTTTCAGACACTTTATTCCCACTAAGTGCCAAAACTCAACCATTTTACCATCCTGCCCTCAGGCACAACTGACATTCTGTGTTGCCATGCGTTAAATGTGCCATAAATATTTTGCAACCGAACAGTAAGTATAGAGGTAAGTGTGCGTATTGTATGAATAAATTGTGCAAAGCAATGAGTGAACTTCAATTTATACTATAAATTGCAAACACGAAAGTCCTTAAGCTGGATTTGAACTACCGTCAGTTCTCTTTCCTCGTGTCTGAACGCTTCCTCAAGCACGAACGATGACTAATGTCTTTAGATCGTTCTGGATTGTTGTGCATAAAGTGTTAAATAATAAAAATCTTTACTTTGATTCTTTAGGTACATAAATTAAACTAATAGTATTTAAATAATATGGTATACTTACGTCAGCTTATCTATTAACTAAACACCATAGAGCAACACATTCCCCCGGCGTAGACCGGTAACTTTACACAAATAAAACTTATTTTACTAAAGTGCCTATATCCTACCTCAGGCTCACTTGAAGATATTTATTTACAAATGATACACTGCAATTAAAATAAAAGAATGAAATTGGTAACTTAAGCCAATTAACGAGTTCCACGATATTTGCAGACTCTAAAACCGGTAGTAGATGACTAGGTCGCCGCAGTCGCGAAACGTACCGTTACGCTGCAGCATATATTTGAGCGAAGCGAGTTTTGATTCAAATAATTTGAGTCACCCGTTGAGAGCTCCGCTCGCCTTCGGCTCGCTTCGCTCAATAAAACTAAACTAAACTACAATTAGGTAATACAAGGTATTGAGTCGCTCTTCTATAAAAGCGACTCAATACCTTGTACTAATATATATATATATATAATAAAAAAAAACAATGATGCTGATGTTTAACACAAAAAAGAACAGAAATAATCCATGGATGCAAACATAAGGGTAGATATATGTTTGAATTACATAAGTGATGCTGATGCCCTTGTTTACTTTCACCCTATCCTTTTTTACTTTCATCCTATCCTTTTTTACCTACTGTAAGTGGAAGTATTGTGATCGAGTAAAAATCGATTTTGAGTTTCCCATGATTCCTGAATTCCCCTGAGCGAAAACAGTGATTTCTGGAAATGTATGTATTGACGGAGAGCTACAGCCTAAATCATTACACCTACTTCGCTCAAATTTAGCACGAATGTATATTTTAATAGTGGGACAGCTGACGAGGAAGCTCATTGACATAACTTTTGCAGGGTACCCAGAGGACGAAAAACAGCCAAAAAACAGGTTATTTAATTTTTGTATTAAAAACTGAGGTGACAATTTTCTTCAAAGTTTCATCAGTACTAGTAAATAAAGTCGTGAGTATAATGAAAATACTCACTAGTGGTTCCGTGAACCGTAGACTTCGGGAGCGGCTTTGTTTATAGTCCAGTCATTGTATACATTTGGAAATGCAAATGAACCGAGAAAGCCAAATTTTGGATATCACGTGGGGGGGGGGAGAGGATCTAACGTGGATGTAACGATGACGATGATCGATACGTGAAAAATGTATATTCTATTTATTCTAATAAATGTAATTCTCCCCAGTCTGCAAGTTGAAACGGAGACTTCGGTCGCTTCGCTGCCTCAGTCAATAAAATTCTAAATTTCGAATTAAGAATGTGTGATTTTTTACATGAAATTTTCTAAATAAATGTACCTCTACACTACCGTCTCATGACGGTCAATTTATTTCATTATTCTACGTGTGTATGGATCCTAAATCACCTTATTATTTTGACAGTCTAAAATGATTCATAACATCACTTACCTACATGATGAACCTACCTGCAACATACATAGTGTCTCAAAGGAAAGCTCTCTGAAGGCTCATGAGTTCTTATCTTCATTTATCACAGACAATAACAAAGATTTCCCGAGCAATATGTTACTCTGGTTTCATACTTTGTACTTACCATCAGGAAATAGAGGCGAAGATATTTTTGGACTCATGAATCTTAAAATTAGTATGAGTTCTATTAAATCCGGTCGAACCATTTCAGACATAAGCAAGAAGAAACCGAAAGACAGACAGACATACCTTTTTAAAAATGTGTTACCCCTTCGATCATAATTTTACTAGAAATACGAGTATATCTAATGAGTACCGTATATTAGGTACTTTCATAATGCATTAGCGAAAAGCTGTGAAGAAAATTACAAACGGACACAAATTTAATTTAGTTACATAGATAATGATAATTAATAGCGATCATTAGAGGTTTATTTGCTATTACTTTGGCAATTAGGATTACGTAACGAGAGAAAATGGTTCTGGCAAAACAATTCCATGCATTACCTATCAAAACCAATAAATTGGTTAGGGCTGTATTGTGAATTGCCACTGAACGCAATTGCTTATAATCACCAGGGTGCCATGTTATGTAAATTCAACTGGGTGATTCGAATAGCAATTAGGTACAGTTTGCTCAAGTGTATAGTCGTAAGTGCAACGTGCAGGTCACCAAATACCACCACCAGTTTAACGTGACATAATATTACTCTTATATAAACACCAGACTTCAAATTAACGCTTGCCTTTTGCTTAGTTTGAATGTGTATTTAAAGGAGATTGACCAGAATTTAGCTAACACGATTAGAAACAACATGTACTTACAGTACAGTACGATTATTTCCACTTTAGTGCTGGGGATGGCTCGTTTAAATTACCTTTAAAATACCTTTAGTACTATGAAGTCCCAGAATTGACGAATGTACGAAAGTTTGCCATCATGCCATAAACTGTGAAAACGAATTTAGAACCGAAGAAGAAAAGATGAAGCTGGATGTGTTAAGGACCAGTTTTACCAAAATATACCAAAAATTTCTTCAACGTAATGTATGGAGAACGATCCTTTATACATGAAATAGATTCATAAATAGTAACCGAACATCTGATGCGGGTTACGAAACAAACAGCAGCCAATAAATAAATCACGGTGATCGACCTCAGAATCGCGTATTTCGTTTTTCCAATCGTTACAATTTTATAATAATTATAGTAATGATTGGAAAATGAGTTGCCGAAAAGTTATAATAACTTTATTTATTTGCGACGTAAATTTGAAGATAAGATCTTCCCAAACCAATATATCATAAAGTTTTGAATTTATAATACCTATTAACTCCACCCGTGAGAATTCAGGAAATTGCTGTGCCGCTAAGTACATTTAGGTATAGATGAACTGGAAGATTGGGAGTAGGGATCCTCATCGTTCGACCTGTCGGGCTCGTAACCTAGTGTCTAACTTCTCCCAAGTCTCTCGTCTAGTACTTTTCCTTTATTTCTTATTTTTCCATATTCAACTACTAAGTTCGTGGAGAACCTCACACGGGCAAGCTGCTTTAGTTAGTCCATATAAACTTCGCGGTATTCGACTTCCCATTGACGATATTTTTATAAATAGGATAATTCTATAATACTTATACTAGCGGCTTCGCTTGGTTGACAAATTATATTTATACGTGTGACCTTCCTCGAGAACCACTCTATCCATTGGTGAACACAGCATTAAAATCGGTGCAGCAGTTTTTGAGCTTATCGCGAACAGACAGACGTTGTGGAGATTTTTGTTTTATAATATATCAGTGAAGGAGTTTCATTAAAAATACTTCTAGTTGTCATCTAAAACAATATTTTCTAGTGATAGATAACAAATTTAATAGTTTTCTATTGCAGTGAAAAGAGGTGCAAGCTGGTTTGGAATGGAACCATTTGTATTGTGCACATGTTACTTACAAAGCACATATATTTTTCTTTAAAGTTGCGGTGCGTAATATAGTGTGTGTGTGAGTACCAAAAATTTGACGGGTGACTAGAGGACACTTTTAAAATTGTTAAATTATCAGTATGATAATGTTTGGTTTCTCTTTTTTAATTTAAAATAATTGGAACAGATATAGTTTGAGCCATAGGGCAGAGTATTAAGGTAGGTAAGGTAAGGTAGGTAGGCTTTTGCCCAATTGAAAGTTTATTGTTGTATGTATTAAAATAAGCCACATTTTACTTGGTAATTATAAGTTTTATTCCCAAAACAATACTTATTTTCTATCACACATGGTTCTCAGAGCACAATCGAAAAAAGAATGGCCGTTCGTTCGAAAACAACACCTTCAATACTTTTTAGTCAAGTAAAATACTTTTAATAGATTTAAATTCTAAAAGGCTATTCCAAATATAAATTAAATTGCCAAATAAATAATGATTTCTAACAATCGGCCATCCTGAACATTGTCTGTCCTCAGACACATGAAGCAAAATATGACATATTTAAATAAATGTTATTTTATAAATCTAACAACTCTCTTGTATTAATTGAATATACTTGTTTGTAATTGGACATACTTGTTTTTGACTATCTGTAAAATGAATTATAATTCACTAAACTGAATACAAACTAAAATGGCGTAGGTAAACAAACTGACTAACTAAAAGTGATACAAAAATTTTAATGAATTAAGTATTATTCTAAAAATATTTTAACAATTAGAAAAAAAAAGAAACAAACATTGTATAATGATAAATGAAAGAAAGAAAGTCAACATGATGGAACAAACGTAACTAATTAGGTAGGTATATTAATGTATCCTATCCACTGTCATCTACACATTAACTTTCACAGTTTCGGCCATCCTTATTATATTGAGTGACCTCACTCAAACCTATTTGTATTTAGGCGACCGTTTAAATTACTTTCGCGGCACTAGATCACTTTCTCACTGATTTTTGGATATACGCACAAACACTATTGTTTTCAAAATATATAAGTACACACATTCATATAGAATCGATTTACAGAGGGTGTATCGGTCTCTGATCGAGGTGCTCACTCGTAAGATACCGCGTACACGCACAGGGTGTATCGGTCTCTGATCGGGGTGCTCGCTAGTAAGATACCGCGTACACGCACAGGGTGTATCGGTCTCTGATCGGGGTGCTCGCTAGTAAGATACCGCGTACACGCACAGGGTGCATCGGCCTCTGTTTACATATTAAGTTGAAACATACTGCGTACACGCACAGGGTGTATCGGCCTCTAAGTATAGTTTTATAAAATACCGCGTACACGTACAGGCTGTATCGGTCTCTGTTTACACATTAAGTTGAAACATACCGCGTACACGCACAGGGTGTATCGGCCTCAGTTAATGGGTTTAGTTGCAAAGTACCGCGTACACACATGGTGTATCGGCCTCCATTCGCAAACTAATTTGAATTATCCTCATATCAACAGGATACTTCGGTCTCCAGTTGCATGTCGTTGATTACTTTATTTCAGTCCACCGCTGAGTAGACAACATTAACCAATCTTTCAATATGATCTAAATACATACTATCCATAATTTGGTATAAATTACGTAATAAAATAATACCCGAATATAGACTATTACATAAATACGATACCATATACTTATAGAATACAAAATGTGCATAACAAGAATCCTTATTTATTCGCTTTGGGAACGTTCACTTTCGCTCTCTGACTCGGAAATGACTGAACTGCCTAGTCGTATCCAAGGCTTCATTCTGTCTGCTGAATACACGTTTTTATATTTTCTGGAGGAGAACCCATCTATACTACTAACCTCGTAACGATCGTTGCCAAGGACGGCTGAAATGTTGTAGGGTCCACTATATGGTGGCATTAATTTATTGCTATCACCGATGTTACGAACGTTTTTCAAGACCATAACGAGATCGCCTAATTTATAGCATTTAGCTCTGCATCGCTTTTTATCGAATCGAACTTTCATAGCCTCCTGCTGTTTAGCTATAGAAGCTGAAGCCTCCCCGCGGATCTCTTCAATATTATCGGTACTTACCAAATACTCCGAGATGTCGTGGAGGTGAACTTCTGCTAAGTTAACAGTTTCCTTGCCAAATACCACATGTACTGGGGTTTTCCCCGTAGCCCTATTGATGGTGTTATTAAGGCTCCATTGAACCTTCCCAAGATCAGAATCCCAGTTACGATCATCCTTATCAATACTCAAAGCTGTCAAAGAACTTAGTACTGAGCGGTTGTACCGTTCGATTTGGTCATTCGCTCGTGGACTGGCTACCGCATTTTTAACATGTTTGATTTGATTGGACACTACAAACTTTTTAAACTCCGCAGAAGTAAAACTAGTTCCACGGTCCGATACAATTACTTTTGGCGAACCAAATAGTCCAATGAAATCTCTCATGACTTGAATAGACGTTCTGCTTTTGGTATTCCTGACTGCTCGCAATACTATAAACTTGGTGAAAGAGTCTATAATACCTAAAATGTAAGTGTTCCCAGTTTTACTCCGGACGAACGGGCCTAGATGGTCTATATGAACGCTCGCAATACTATAAACTTGGTGAAAGAGTCTATAATACCTAAAATGTAAGTGTTCCCAGTTTTACTCCGGACAAACGGGCCTAGATGGTCTATATGAACGCATTCGAACGGCACACTTGGCTTTGTTATTGGATGTAGATACCCTTGCTTTTTTCCGGAAGGCTCCTTAGCATAAGCACAAGGGATACACAAAACGAACATATTTTTTAACGAAGCGTGTCATACTCGGAAACCAGTAGCTCTGCGAATCTTTTCAACGGTTTTCTCGAAAGAGAAGTGACCACTCTCATCATGGCACAATTGACAAACTTTCCATCGAGCATCATGTGGTACTGCCCATTTAAATTCCGTCCCAACTTTCTTATATATTTTACCGTCTTTAAGTGCATAATTGTTATTTATATCTTTGGCTTCTTGGCAGTTTTTATCTAATATTCACTTAATGAGTTTGAGTCGAGGGTCACTTAACTGTACAGTCATTAAAGAGCGTTCGTCATTAACTATACCCATGATGTTAAGGTCATCGGAGATGTCAGCATCTATACGTAAGGGGTTTCGACTTAAGCAGTCCGCATGCTGCATTTGGGTGCCTGGTCGGTATTCCACAGTAAAATCGTAGTCCTGAACGAGGAGCCACCAACGTGCTATCCGCGGTACAAGATCACGTTTTGTTAGGGTGGTCCTTAGGACATTGCAGTCAGTAACGACTTTGAATATTCGATATTTCTAATAAGTAGACACGAAAACGATTAAGGGACATAACTATGGCAAGTGTTTCAAGTTCAAACGAGTGAAAGTGTTGCTCCTCTGTCGTCGTTTGTCTACTGAAATAGCCAACTGCCTTAAGAGGAGATCCATCGCTCTCCCGCTGAAGTAACACTCCGCCTAAACCTAATCGACTCGCATCCGTATGGAGTTCTGTTTGATGTTCTGGGTTATAAATAGTCAGTATGGGTCGAGACGTGAGTATTTTTTTAATTTCATCAAATGCACTAGCCTGTTCGTCTTCCCAGATCCACTTTGTATTAGCTTTGGTCAATGAAGTCAAGGGTCTGGCGATAGTGGCAAAATTTCGGACAAATCGCCTGAAAAAACTGGCTAGCCCTATGAACTGCCTCACTTCGTGTACGTTCCGAGGTACAGGGAAGGCGGCAACAGCGTTGGTCTTCCCTGTACCGGGGCGCACTCCATCAGCAGTAATTTCGAAACCTAGGTATTCTATCTTGGTCTTTCGGAAGTGACATTTATGTAGGTTTAATGTAAGATTTGCCTCACGTAGCATGTCTAAGACACACTTTAACTTTTCGACACCATCGCTAATAGTCTCCGATCCTATGACTATGTCGTCCATATATGCTACAACACCAAGAATTTTGTGTTTATTTAATATTGAATGAACCATCCGTTGGAAGACTGCTGGTGCATTGGTCAGCACGGCATTCTGTTATATTCAAAATTGCCGTCCGGAGTGACGAACGCAGTTAGATGTTTAGAGTCTTCCGTCATGGGAATCTGGTGATGGCCTTGAGTCAGATCCAAGGTGGTGAAAAACTTTTGACCCTGCAGACTGTCTATTTGGTCATCTATCAAGGGCATTGGATATTTATCCTTAATAGTTTTGCGATTTAACGCCCTATAGTCGACGCACAAACGAGACTCGCCATTCTTTTTCGCGACTAAAATAATGGGACTTGCGTAATCAGAGTCGGAGTCGCGTATGACTTCGTTAGCTAACAAATCACTGACAATTTTATTTACTTTCCCCCTTTCTGACAAAGATAGTCTGTATGGTCTATAAGTGACCGGAGTAGTGTCGTTTAATTTGATATGCATTTTGGTGACGGATGTTTTCCCCAATTCATACATGGACAATGCAAAACAATCTCTATATTGATTTAAGAGGTCCACTAACTTTACTTTCGCATGGGGATCGGTATCGACATCGACATGAATATCATTTGTAGCTATCTGAGAAACCTCGCAACTTGCATGTCGAACATTCATTACATAACTTGTGTCAGTTTCTTTGGACGAGGACACAGACTTCGGGACAGATATACCCCTAGCTAAAATTTTATCTTTTGGTATGATTAGAATCGCTATCGCTCGAATAGCGATACTTTTTCCTACCGTGCCTGATAGCTCCGCTTCTTTGATCTACTATTCCTTATTCGTTTCTTAGCTTTAGATCCACTACGATCGCCGTCAATGTCCATAGGTGGGGTAACACCACGGTAAGACATAACGAAGGCTAGTGAGACTGTAGGTAGGTAAGCAACAAAGTGAAGGAACCAGATAATATAAATATACAATTATATTATAGGTATAATAATTTTATAATTATAGATAACCGTTTTTGAAGTAGGTAGATTGTTAATAAATAAGTATTGAACCGATTTAAATCAGTATATAAATATTTTTAATACGTTATATAAATTACTGCATAAATAAGAGAGTTTAAGCCGCTAAACAACGTGAGACTGAAACAATCGTATCAAAAGTTCTGAAACAACGCGTACAATGTGAGTCAAAATTCACAATATAATAATATCTATTTTACATAAATACAGACAAGAAACATGATGAGTCTTCGATTCAAGAATAATGCGTAAGGGTCATATTTTATCGTTGATTAACCTTGTTTAGGTACGTTATTTACGAAATAAATTCACATAAGTAGGTAGGTACCTAATGTCGGTAAGCATAGAAAATGTTCCTCAACAAAAGTAATAATTGTTAATCCGAAATTGTGCTAAATTATAACAACTGGACAACATACTTACATAATTATATTCTTATGAATTTACTAGACGATATAATAGATTTTTGGGTATCGTAAAGTATCGTTAGATTTACTAAAACACTCGCAGATCTGAACTGGTATTATTAAACTGGAGGAACTGCTTATATTATCGAATTATCACTGAAATACTAATTCGTAATCAACAATCAGATCACCGATTTGAAATAAAATAAATAAACACAAATTAACTGCGTGTAGGTACTCAAAACTACTTTTCTATTTATAGACACATTAGATGACATGTTAACATCAGACTAATCTAGTTTAATAGGTCAGTCAGCCATATTATCCGAAAATGAGGACAAACAAAGAATGTGCATCTTACCTTGGAACTGGACATTCAAACCTTTATACGTGGGCGTCAAGCATCCCACTTCTGAATTATTAAAATAAGCCACATTTTACTTGGTAATTATAAGATTTATTCCCAAAACAATACTTATTTTCTATCACACATGGTTCTCAGAGCACAATCGAAAAAAGAAAGGCCGTTCGTTCGAAAACAACACCTTTAATACTTTTTAGTCAAGTAAAATACTTTAATCAATTTAAATTCTAAAAGGCTATTCCAAATATAAATTAAATTGCCAAATAAATAATGATTTCTAACATTTGTAACTCGAAAGAATTTTTTATTTATTTAGTAGTTTATGTAATCTATGCAATGTCCCACAAAACTGCTTACAGTTTGTCTGTGAGAACGAGATTTAACACAAAAATTAATACAATTATACAAGTTAACTATACATATTTATTAACTAAATTCTGTCCATCCCTCTGTCCGTCTGTCAGTTCCGACTAATCTCTGAAAAACAAACACAATTATTCCTAATCCCAGTAAAGTAAATCTACCAGTCAGTCGCGTTGCAAGTTCAAATTTTATCATAAACCTGAACTAGTTTAGGGTTTGGATCAAAAACCTGGATTTTCTTAGGTTTATGATAAAATCAAGGAAACATTGTGTCATCCTCCAGCGTTTGATAAAACAAACCTGACTTTACCATACACCGACGACATAATAATATATACCTGATACCGTTGGCTCCATGAATAGTAATTTAGGCGGGAGGGCGGATAACATAGGCTAAAATTGTGACTTATGTTACCTTTTTTTTTTTTTTTTTTTATATTTAGGTCGACAAATTGACGCCACTCGCCTGATGGTAAGCTGAGGCGACGTCTGGCAATTGAGGGCGACTCTCACAGTACACAGGAATACTATAGAGAGTGGCCCTCAACTTGACGACCCTGTAATGTGCCTCTTCACGCTTCGCTTAAAGAGCCCAGGGTTATATGTTGGAGGAAACACGTGCGCAGGCAGGGCGTTCCAAGCCACCATCGTTCGGCAGAGAAACGATCGTTTAAAACGCTCGGTTCTCGCGAAGACGGTTTCCACGGTATGAGGGTGACATCTCTGCCCGGCACGCGTTGTTCGGGATCGGAAGGGAGAGGGTGGGATCAGGTTGAAGAGCTCTTCAGAACACTCACCGTGGTAAATACGGTAGAACGCGGCCAAGGAAGCAATTGTTCGGCGCTGGGCTTCCCGTTACCTCCGGACAGTCTATAATGCGAACAGCGCGTCGCTACCCACTTAAACGTGGGATTTCCTCCCACCCACGTTTAGGTTGATGGGTTTGAGGGTAGTACTACAGTTACCATGATCCTCAAGCCAAGACTGGTCTGTTACCTTCGCGCGGTGCTGCCTGTTTTTGGTCTGGTTCCCTCTGAAACAGACGTAACCGAACTCGGCCAGTCGCGACCCTACCTCTTTCCTAATCCTCCCTCAAGTTCACCAGTCGCGTCTCCAGGCTGGCGATTTATCGCCGGACGGGGCGTGTCGGGAACGACCGCACATACTTGCACCCTGTAGCATACCTATCCTATATACCTACCGGTCACCAGTCGCGTCTTCAGGCTAGCGATTTCGCTGGACTGGGCGTGTCGGGGCCATCACATCTGTACCCCTCCCATTCCTCTTTCCCCTAACCGAATCTACTAACATCCCATAACCAAAAATTTTAATTTTACCTATCCACCATAATTCCCATCCTAGTCACCTCTCCTTCCTGAAACGTTTTCAGGCTAACGAATTTCGTTTGGACTGGACGCAACAGGAAACTCCCCACCTCTACAGTGGTGTAAGCAGCCCAACCAATCCCATCCCACACCCACACCGGCTCCAATCTAACCGCCAACCACGCCTGCAGGCTAACGATTGCATCGATGGACTGGACGTGTTGGTGCTCGCACATCCAAACTACCAACTCCAATACCCCTCACCACCCCTCCTTCTTCCCTTTTTTCCTCACCCCACTCAAGTGGCAGGAGACAGTCCCGTCTGTATGGAGGGAGGGCGCAAACCTGGGAAGTGGAGCAGGAGGCGTCCAACCTTCCTCTCGGATGGACAACGTCGGGCCGTGACAAACTGGGGATCAAACTCCAGTGGTCATTACCAGACGGTCTGCCTGCACAACGGTTGCACTGGTAGCTTGTGGACACTATCAGTGATCTACCCTTGTCCACCTGCGCTAGGGCCTGCGCAGTTGAACGCCGTACGCGGGGATGAAGGAATCCTGGGGAGTTGAGACGGGGTGGGTCCCGTCAATACGCTCCATTTGGTCCTGATTTCAAGCAAAATGGTGGACTCCATCTAGAGCCAAGATGGAGTAAACGGTCAAGTTTCCCGTCAGAGGGAAGCTGGCTAGAGCCGTAGGGATGCGGGGGAGGGTCATGCTGAAGGCTCGCTGGATGGGATCAGTCCGGGGGGGGCGTTTTACCCTTACACCTCGCCTCCGGCCACAGACCAAGAGCCCGATGTCGCGCCTACAACCCCTCCTTGCGGTTCTATATCCTTTTGGTAGTCCTAACACGCATGGCGTGTTCCCAGTTTGCGGGCTCCAAGGAGGGTGGGAAGCCAAAAGGACGAATTGAAACAAGACAAGACATGGAGAAAGGGAAAAAAACAACGACATCTTACACTGCTGGTAAATCAACAGAATCCGCCCTCCACCAGGTAGTAAGCCGAGCGGAGGAAGCGATACAAAACAAAGGTATTTGCCTAGGCACCTTCATAGATATTGAGGGCGCTTTCGACAAAATCAACTTTAACATTATCACCTCGGCACTAGAGCATCACGGTGCAAACCCAGTGCTCACGGGGTGGATCAAGAACATGCTTAGTAATAAGGTTCATCATACTGGATAATGAAGCAGAAGGTGGCAGAGGTGGCCAGGGGCTGTCCCCAGGGAGGTGTCCTATCTCCACTCCTGTGGAATCTAGTCATAAACAGTCTCATTACTACTCTCAACAAAAAACACCTTTTCACTGTTGGCTATGCTGACGACATTACCATACTAATCACTGGTAAAGAAGCCAGCATTGTCTGTGACCTCACTCAGATAGCACTCCGCACCGTCGAAAACTGGTGCAATCAATACGACCTCACCGTAAACCCAGGAAAAACGGAAATGGTTATGTTTACTAACAAGCGGGTGAGAACTGGCAATACGCACAAATAGTAATAACGCCAGATAGATTATCGTGGGCAATAAATACCTTTAAACCTTTCAAATCAGCAGGCCCGGATGGAATCTTCCCGGCACTGCTGCAATGGGGGGGTTTAAGACTGTTCACACCACTCTTACAAATCATGAGGGCGTGTCTGGCCTACAGATACATTCCTAAGAACTGGAGGAAGGTGAAGGTTATCTTCATACCCAAACCAGGTAAGACTGACTAAACTAATCCAAAATCATTTAGACCAATCAGCCTCACCTCTTTCCTCACAAAAACACTTGAAAGACTGTGTGAGAGGACTCTAAGAGAAGACGTGCTGATCAATACTCCTTTACACATCAACCAGCACGCCTACACTGCTGGTCAATCAACAGAATCAGCCCTCCACCAGGTAGTAAGCCGAGCGGAGGAAGCGATACAAAACAAAGGTATTTGCCTAGGCACCTTCATAGATATTGAGGGCGCTTTCGACAAAACCAACTTTAACAGTATCACCTCGGCACTAGAGCATCACGGTGCAAACCCAGTGCTCACGGGGTGGATCAAGAACATGCTTAGTAATAGGGTCATCATACTGGATAATGAAGCAGAGGTGGTAGAGGTGGCCAGGGGCTGTCCCCAGGAGGTGTCCTATCTCCACTTCTGTGGAATCTAGTCATAAACAGTCTCATTACTACTCTCAACAAAAAACACCTTTTCACTGTCGGCTATGCTGACGACATTACCATACTAATCACTGGTAAAGAAGCCAGCATTGTCTGTGACCTCACTCAGATAGCACTCCGCACCGTCGAAAACTGGTGCAATCAATACGACCTCGTCGTAAACCCAAGAAAAACGGAAATGGTTATGTTTACTAACAAGCGGGTGCTGGGCAGCTATAGTATGCCCAAGCTTTTTGGAACAAGTCTTACACTGTCCAAAGAGGTCAAATACCTAGGAGTAACCCTAGATGATAAACCAACCTGGAGTAAACATGTAGATGACAAAATAAACAAAGCCAGCATCACCTTCTGGCATTGTCAAAAGATGATAGGCAAATCCTGGGGTCTTTCGCCAAAGGTGACGCTATGGCTATACAACATGGTCATAAGGCCCATAGTATGCTACGGTGCACTAGTCTGGTGGCCTAGATGCCAGCTTACAACCTGCATACAAAAACTGCAAAAGTTCCAAAGACTGGCCTGTATGGCCATCACGGGAGCTATGAAAACTACACCTACTGCTGCAATGGAGGCCATGCTAGGCATGCCCCCGCTTCCATCTATACATCACACAAGAAGCCGCGGCGTCTGCTTTACGGTTGAAGTCACTCCATTTATGGAGAGACACAAATACAAAACACACTAGTATACTAACCGCAATCTTCAACGACTTCCCAATACTAATGGCAGGGTCGGACAGGATTCCGAAAACATTTATCTTCGACAAAAAAATACAAGATCCAGTTATATGAAGACGACAACGTCGAGGGCCTCAACATCTATGAACTTAGAGTCTTCACCGACGGATCCAAAACTTCATCTGGGACAGGCAGCGGAGTATTTTCCGAAGACCTCCAGATCAGAATAGCAACTCCACTAGGATCTTATAACACGGTATTCCAAGCTGAAAGCCATGCGATTCTAGAAACAGCCACGGCAATAGCTCCCAGAGAGGTAAGGTACTCTAGTATTAGAATTCTCTCAGACAGCAAGTCAGTGTTACAAGCCCTTGACAGCAACACTGTCAACTCAGGCCTCATCTACAACTGTCATCAGCGCTTGGCTGAGATAAGTAAGTCCAACCACGTCACACTTCAATGGATTAAAGGACACAGCGGCTCTAGAGGTTATGACGCAGCGGACGAGCTTGCCAGAAGGGGCTCGAGCCAAACGTCCATTGGCCCAGAGCCGATCCTACCAATTCCGGTAGGTACTATACGTACACTTCTGGCACACAGAACTTACACACAACACAACACACTGTGGACAGGTCTGTTGGACTGTCGGCAAGCGAGGGAGGCTTTGCCTGTACTCAATCGTCGACTAGCCGCCAGACTTGGGACGTTGAAAAAATCCCATCTTATCGGTGTTACAGACAGTCCCCTTTGCAGGGCTTGTATGGCTGAGGAAGAGACGGTCAGCCATCTAATCCTGCGCTGCAAGAAAGTCCAAAACTACAGGGCAAGGCATCTCGGGTCTCCAGGATCAATCCCTGAAGCTCTGCACAACGTGCAGGGCCTGCTGGCATTCCTGGAAGAGATCGGTTGGCTCGAGTGAGAGAGTCCCACCCACACGCAAAACCCGCGCACTGGACGTGGACTTGCGGAGATCAGCCCGTGACTACAAGTACAAGTAGTAATTTAAAACAATACTAGCGAACGCTCGCGGCTTCGCCCGCTTAACAAGTTATATACACAAAAACCTTCCTCGAGAACCACTCTATTCATTGGTGTTGCACTATGAGAATGAAGTATAGTTACCTATTATGTGGTGTGGTACCGTATTGTTGTGTATTAACGTATTTTTGTGGCGTGTTCTGTAGGCAGTGTTTGATTTTAAAGCAAAAGCAAAACAGTGCCTGACACAATACACGTAAATCTGATATTGTTTTATACACCGATGGATTTATATACTAGCGTCTATGTGAGTTGCCCTTAGTGAAAATTTAGATTCGGAATTCTGCAAACAATAATTTATTTGATCGAAGGCTCAACTAGTTAGTAATAAATAACAAGCGATACCACGCAGCTCTGCTCGCATACTTCATACCGACTATAACTTTATTCCTCCCGTTATTGCTTTAATTTTTATTAAACAAATCTTGGTATATTTCTAAAAACTTATTAAAATTCATTGAGTCAATAGCTTTGCATACCTGTACTAGTATAGTATTGTTTTATCTGTGCTTGTGCGTAACCGTATAAATAAAAATTAAATCTGTTTTTTTTTCATAGAGTCCACTCTCATTTGTAGGGTTCTGTAGTTCAAGTCTCGGAACCCTTATAGTTTCGTCATCCTTCCATCTTCGACTTTCCTCCCAAACGGTTAATGCTAGAAACATGAAACCGAGTACACCGAGAAAGTGCTACCATAGAAGATTGCTAAAAACTTTTAAGGTATTTTTTTTAAACAGCTTCCCCCCCCCCCCCCCTGAAAACATGAAAACATTTAGGATGGTAGTTCATGTAATAAATTTTGAGGGAAAACTAAAGCGGAATACCTATACTGTTAGTTCAGGAGATATCACGCACTTGGCTGGTTTTTTATTTTGATTTATTGAATGTACAGACACTGTTTCTACTGTTTTATGATAGTATAAATAATAAAGCCGGGCGCCACTGGAAATACCTTCGGAAGTACCAGAGACGCCCGGTAACGGACGTAAGAGCGGCCGCGGAATAAAAAAAAAGAAAGTATATAAATATATTATTACGCTCATCAGTAAAATTTAATACACAAATATTCATTAACCCGCCTTTTAGTAGTTTAAATAAAATGTGCGGATAAAGAAAGCATTTAAAAGTAAGTGCTTTTTCATTTAAATCGCAATTTCCTGCAAATGTTTTATGATTATACGAGCAACAACTTTAATCATGAACAATATAGCTGCGTTATTTAACAGGCGTGCTTTCCCATTAATTTAAAATGTCACACAAGAACTTTAATTTCACATAATTAAAGAGTCGGTTTTTCTAGCAACGGCACGCTATTGTTTTCGCGTAAACGAGTAATAAAGATCCTAACAAACTTTTGTGTTAATAATATTAGTGGCATTGCTACAACATACTACCGGCAGTGCATCGGCTTTTGATTAGTCATTCTTTCAAGGGGGAAGGTATACACTTTTATAATAAATGGCCTTAAAACCTTTATAAAGACCACTTTATGTAAAAAAGCATATTATAAGACCGTTGATTACCTTAACGATAAAAGTGTCTGGCTTGAGCATGGTGCAGGTGCCTCCTAAAATGACATAATTGTAGCATATTTTGTAATTAGGTGACTACAATTATTTTTTTGTATTATACACACTGTTATTGATTTTGACACGAGACCAATGTACATTCGTCCACATTTAGTCTTAAGAGACTGTGTAATTTACCTGTCAGTTATAGAAAAAGAGTGGCCGTGAGTTTTATTGCGAGGTTCTTTCTCTCGGTTCTACATATTGCTTTGCGTATCTGGCAGTACATGTAAATATAGAAGCAATCATAACTTTTATTTTAAGTACTTACTGACGTTTGTAAGAGCCATTTAATGACCTATACAAATAAATAAATCATTTTATTTCATATCACTACGGAGTCATGGGTTCAATTCACAGGTCGAACCTGGACAAAATAAAACATAAATATTTGTGTGATCCACAAACAATGTTGGTTTCAGAGGTTCGGTGTTTTCTATGTAGGTATATTATGAATTTATGTAGAAATGTAATGTATGGTTATCAGTTTTCTAGATCCCATAGCACAAGCTTAGTTTGGGCTAGATGATTTTGTGTGAGAATGTCCTAAAATATTTAAATAAAATACATTTACGCCTTTATTTCTGAAAGAGTAGGCAGAGGAATATACTGGTATAATAGAAACCGAGTCCCAAGGAACCCGGACCTTTCAAAATTTAACTCTTTTCTCCAATACTTTATAGCTGCTTGACCTATATACTCGTAATAACGCAGATTACAATACAGAATAGCCCGCAGCGAGAAGTCCTTTGTAGGTATACGTAAAAGGATTTTTTTTTTAATATTTGGTTCGCTAAATTGACGCCTCCCCCGCCTGGTGGTAAGTCGTGACAGCGTCTAGCGATTGTGGGCCACTCTCACAGCACACAATACTATAGAGAGTGAGCCCTCAACTTGACGACCTAC